>JALIZH010020456.1:0-15281 GCA_030522465.1 Rhipicephalus appendiculatus | reverse complement strand
TCTAGGGTTTGAGCTGTTATCCACAATATGCCAGTGTGTCTTCTATGAATTTCGAACACACTGCTGTGTATATTTATAGAATATCTTGTAGTGGGATAGGCAGAACGAACAGGAGAAAAGTGCCTCAGACAGGCTGGCCGACATTTCGATAGGGGGACCAATATTTTTCAAAGGCGGCTTGTCATCCTTGGCGTGTTTTAAGAGGGTTAGTGTTGGCGTCATATCTAATGGTGGCGCGTGTCACTCTTGGTAATCGCAGTCTGGAATGCAAAAACTATAAAGTAGATAAGTGTAGCCCTCACCCGTTTTGAAAAACAAGAAACTGCAAGACGCTTCAGCTTCGCCGTCAAGAGCAGATCGCGATAGCGTAGTCAGGCCTCGTGCGCATCGCCTTCTGAACTGCTAGCCTGCTTCGGTTTTCGGTGTATGCCTCAACTGTGCCGTAAGGAAACGAAAGACTGTGCGTGTAACATTGGTCGTTTTAAAGTATCATTGAATGCCTACTGCAAGCACAGTTGGTAAGTGCACACTACTCCATAATTAATCCTTTTGCGAATCAGCGAAGGGCCCACAACACGTCCGCAGGGAAGCACGCGAACCTATACAGCTGTTCACTTTGGTGACGGCTCTGCTGCTGGAGATGAATAAATATGTCTGAGTGCTTTGTAATGGGCGGGCTTTTAAAACACCCACTCGTTGCTCAATTCACATGTTTTGACGCCTTACGCGATTCTACGCTTCTGCCACGCAATATATGATGCGTTGAGGAGACTCCTTCCACTAAATGGCATTCGTACAGTGTTTTTTTCCTGAACTGTTTCAACAAATATCGTGGTTCTGTGGTAGAACACCTACTTGCCGCGCAGATGGCCTGGGTTCGATCCTCACTCGGACCCGAAAGGTTTTATTATTTGTTTTATTAGCATCTTGGTCACGGACACGATGATTTTTCGCTCAAAACCATTGACGCCAACGCCGACAATGACGCTGACACCAACGCCGACACCGGAAGTTTCTGCGAAACGAGCTCTTTAACTTTATCGCGTTAATATTGCACGGGGGCTCAGTAATCGCATCGGGGAGAGAAGCGAGCTGAAAAAGAAAAAGCAGAAAAAAAGAAGGCTGGTACAACAAGGCGAAGGCCGTCAAGGGCACGACGAAGGAACAAGTGGCGCACGAAAGAAGCTTGGAAAACCAAGAAAGTCTTCATTTTCATTATTTTTTGCCTTTTAGGGACACCCCAAAGTAAGAATGTTATATGACAAATGGTCCTCCAAATAGTCTTCCTAATAAATTCATGTAACAGTATGTTCCCCTTTGCATTTTCTAAGGACCTTACGTGGACCTACAGAAGGTTTTTCTCTTTTTGGAATGGCCTGCTTTTAAAAGTCAGTATGAAAATGATGATGCATAGCGTGAGAGTGAAAAAACGAACAAGCATCTTTTTAAAATGTGCTATAGGAGAAGTACTATTCGTCAGTTTTGCTGCGACTTCACTACAGGTGAAAAGTCGCCCCTGTGTTGAGTCACCCTGATGTTGCCAGATACCCCCATTCAGGTTGTTCCACTGCTTAAATGGAATATTTCGTTTAATTACAAATTATTTTCCAATGAAGCGCCTTAAGTTACCGACAGAATTCTCCGATAATGCAAGGACATAAACCTCATCGCACTCAGACGAATTCACAAATAAATTCCCACAGAGAACAATGACTATAGAGGTCCCATACATCCTTCCCCTAAGAAGCATTCGTAAAGGAATTAACAGTGCTCGGCTACTGAAACGCCACACTCGGAGCGCGTGGCTTCTGGCGGTGAAGGTGATGGTGAGTAGCGCGGTGACTGAATCCGGATAATAGCCGTTCATTTTGCAGTTCTCAGTGGATCGGGCAGAGCGCTGCAGCGCTTTTTAAAGCACGCCAGCTAGCTACAGAAGCGTCGTGTGGCGTGGCACGTGAGCGTAGTGTTTTGAAGCTGAGGCAAGCGGCCCTGAGCCAGCTGCCAGAAAGGGCCACAGGTTAAATGGTTGACTAGATGCAGTCAACACGTGTCGCGATCGCTCTCATCCATATCGTCACCCTTTCCACCACAGCGATTGAAACATGCTGCGACTATTGCGGTTCGATCGCCGAGCACTGCAAATCTAAGTTTAAGGCCGTCAATTACAAATAGTCGACATCTACGTTATCCTACTCACTTGAGCATAATGTGGTGTTCAAGGTCGAGTTCACGGAGCGTATTCCAAGATCTTCTACCACTGAAAAACAAAACAAAACAGTCATCGCTAAGAATTCCGGCATATCCTAGGCATTATGAAAATCAATGCTATGGGAAGCTGTAAGTGAGGAGTTGTCTGTGCCGCATGGCCAGTATTCGCCAGCACTACAAAGCACTAAGTATTGGTTGACCAGCACTAGAAAATAGCCACATAGCCAGCTTTATAAAGCACCGTATCAACCAACACTGGTCCAATATTGGCCATTAGCACCCAAGACAACCCAGCAGTGGCCGGCAAATAATAAGTGTTAGCAGAAGCTATCCATGTTTCGAAGACTTCGCCAGCGTGGCCACCCACTAGGGAACAGTAGGCTGCAGTCAGCTAAAATTAGCCAGATTATAGCAATTACTCACCAACACTATGAAGCGGTAGCCAACATTAGCCCCAGAACCCACCACTTAACGAACATCAGGAGTCGTAGTCAGCACTCCACTACATCAGCAATGTACTACATCGGCAAGCAATGTGGTCGCCCCTAATTGAGAGAACATTATGCAAACAGTCAGCATTATATATACATTCCTAGTCAAGAGCCACCAATCAGCTACCGCTAGCCAAAATTACAATAAGCTAGCTAACGCCAGCCAGCAGGTAGCCGCCTCTTGCACAAATTAGGAAACATATTGAACCCTATCCACCAAGCCAAAATTAGCTAGCTCTCCTGGACAGTTAGCCAACACCACGCACCATTACATGGCACTGCCTGAAATTTGAAAACTCGCAGTGGTTTATAGTAATATGGTACGTGTCATGCACACATGTCATGCGTTATAGATAGTAGCCAAGATGTCAGAGAAATAGTAAAGGATAATTTGATTTCAAAGGCGGGCCTCTGTCAGCGCATCTGTCAGCGCGCATTTCATTATTTTGGATCTTGAGAAACAAGTTTCTGAGCACGTTCACGTGTTGTCAGCATTACAGCCTCGTTACGCCATGAAGAAGGTGTTCTTATTATGCAGTCTTGTGAACTAATGATCGGTTGGGAAATAAGCGCTTGTGTTGTCATCACCTCCCTCTGTCCTAGTTTGCGCGTGCTTAAGGGCTCTGCTATTAAAAAAGCGTTTCTCCCCTCGACAAAGTTTCTCAGAAAGCAAAGGCTATCCTAAACCCGAAGTTAATGGCATAAATGCACTGTGTTTCAAGTAGTGTAATGCTACGGCCATGTGTTTACAATATGTCCAATTGTTTGTCGTTTGTGTTTTGCAGCTTATACAAGCCGCACAAGATATTTGTGTTTATCCTGGTGCATGTAAACTCATTGCACCTACCTCAATTTGTACTCAAAGATTTCTGATTCTGACTCATATGATGTTGGACGATGATTTGTTTGCATAATTGGTGTCCTACAGCATGACATACATATACATATATAATAGGTCATTTCCATTTTCTTTTTTTATGTATATATAATATGTCCCGTTCTGAAAGCAAGAAGCAGCAAGTGGTCCCACAAAAAAGGCACCGACCTCTCCTAGATATAGCTTCAATAAAAAAAGCTGCAGAAGATCCTAGTGCCCTCTCATGATATGATATAGGATATGGGGAAACGAAAGCGTTTCTTTTGGCTGGACTTTTGTTGAGAAGGAAGGGGTGCTGCAAAGTGGTGTTTCCAAGTTGTGTTAGAAAGAATGAAAAAAATTGGGGGTCTCCACTCCCAACTCCAGGCCGTCCAGAGGGCCCACGACATAGCGACGGAACTTCGACTTCCGGTCCCATCGTGGGCGGAGCCACCGACTTGATCGGGGGGGGGGGGGGGGGGGCCTCTGGCTCTTCTCAATATCAGTTCCTCATGACTTAAATAAAGTTCTTCTCATGTCATGTCACCTTTAATCTTCGCCTTTTTTTTTTTTTTTTTTTTTTTTTTTTTTTTTTTTTTTTTTTTTTTGAACGCGATAGCAATACCCTGTCCCTAGTGCGTACTTCAACCACTCAGTGCATACTTTTTATTGTGTGATGTTACTCGAGAAGTTTAAATTGTGGATTACTACAATGTAATCGATAAAGTTGAAAGTGGCTTATGTCACTGAAGCTTTCGCATATGGCCGCATTCTGTGTAATGGGTAGCATGCTTTTAACCACGAGCAATTATGCGCGTTAAATGTTTTCGAACTTGCTATGCAGCCATTACGGGGTCTTAAGGGAATACGCGCAGTAACGTCTGTGCCTTTTGTAATGGGTGGCCGGCTCTAAACCACAAAGTCGTTATGATCATCACATGTTCTGACGCCCGATGGCAATGTACGCTTGTACCACGCAATATTACTGCGATATTACATGTTGTATTGTGAAGCCTGTATACAGGACGCGGGAATTGCAAGCAGAGGAAGTTATTTACACTGTATTTCCAAGCAGACGCGTGGCTGTGTGGTAGAACACCTGCTTGCCGCGCAAACTGCCTGGGTTCGATTCTCACTCGGACCCGGAAAGTTTTATTATTCATTTTATTTGGATCTTTCTCGATTTTTTCGGTCACGGACAAGGTGATAATTTTTCGCTCACAACCAACGACGCCGACACCGACGCCAGAATTTCTGCGAAACGAGCTCTTTAACGCTATCGCGTTAAAACATGCGAGAGGCCGAATAGCGGATATTCATAATGCTCAGTGCCCGGGCAACACTAAGCGCGTCGGTCATTTTAGGGACGAAGCTCCTTAAGGTCGAGGCTTGTACATCACTCCCCCGGTGTAGCCACGCTAGTGCGATGAAGATGACGCTGCCATGACGGCACAACACATGCAAGGTAATCATTATACGTCATGACGATGACGATGACACTGATGACGATCAAGAATAATCGCGTTCCAGACCACACATTCTCTTTCTGCCATCACGGCACAGCACATGGAATGTACCCACTATACGTCATAACGATGACGATGACGCTGATGACGATAAAAAATAAGCGCGTTTCAGACTACACATTCTCTTTCTGCCATGGATGAAAACGACCGTGAAGGCGCTCTCGCCCACAAAAGGCAAAACGGCAACGCCGACAACAAGCTGCTACCCCGGTGTTGAGGACGCGGGACGCGGCGGCTGAACGGCAAAAACACATTGTTAATCATTTACATGCCCGAGTGGGCAATGTCACGGGTGATTTACGGTAAGAACGATCCCCAGTGATTCGCCCACTCGTCATGATTCACTTCGTGGAAATTCCAGATTTTCTTTCAGTGGGCGCAGTCGCGGAATCGTCTGCTATCGCAGTTTTCGGAGCAAAGAAAATGTGGCTGTTTCGACATACAATGCCGAGCGGTCAGCAGACCTCACTGTGGTGCCAGAAATCAATGAGAACACAATATCGAAGTTCTGCGCGCTTAAAATCCCCTCAGGACAACATCTACAAGAGGCTCACCACTTCGCAAAGCCGAACTGCTGTTTTGTAGGGGCGTGCCCTTCCGATCGGATATAGGCGTTTAACGAAAGTGTTCGTTGCAGAGGAGATGTGACCGTCAACTTTCTAAGATGACCTTACACTGCAATACATCTCCATTGTATTTCCCACGGTGATTATAAACAAGCGTCATAAAGATGCACCAGATATGAAACACACGTTGTTTCTGCGCGACGTGTGCAACGCTGTGCCGTTTTCCTCAGCTCATTTCTTCAGCATCAGGTGTCTCTACGACCTTAGCAATTGCGTGTTTCATAGTTTTCTCGAAAGAAACAAGGCATGGACATATGTGTGAACGGTGTGCCGCAAACGAAACGGAAAAAGTGATCGCGCGTTTCAACTGCATACAAAGAGAGCGGCCTGTGTTTATAACGCGTTGTGGTCGTAATCAATCGCGCGGATTTAGTATCGTCGTCCTGGTTTTCTTGAGCGATATACCAGTGTTCTTCAATACTTTTACTGGTCATGAAGCTTTGCCCTAACTCTGTATTCGCGATTCCAACTGAGCGCTCGCCACCTAGCGGCCGCGCCTGGAAACGGCACTAACAGGGTCAACCTTGACAGGAGATATGTTATCACGTTGCGCGCGTTGAGAAGCGGCCTCATAGTTTCTTTATTTTCGCCATGCCGCACGCGCAGGCCCGAAAAAGAAGAAAGCGATGTCCAGAGACCATTGCTGCGTGCCGCAATGCGTGGCATCGCGGCGAAAAGGTGGCAACGTATCGTTCTATCACTTCTCGAAGGATGCAGCAGACGACGCGCGGCGGAGAACGGCGTAGAGCAGAAACTGACGCATTGGAAAGAAGGTGACGGACACTATGGTGGTGTGTTCTAATAACTTCTCTCGCGAGGACTTCATTCTCCCCAGTGAGTGCACCATTATTTAGCGTGTGTGCATTATTGTCAATATTCGGGCTTCTCAATGAGCGGAGCATAGTTTCGCTTATATAAGCAAGCGCTTTAGGAAATTTGTTCCATTATGTGTGTGAGTGTATTTTTTTCGTATGCTTGTTTTCTGTGCAAGGCATAGTGCTACCGATTCTCAAGTTAAGCTGCTCTAATCCTTCCCCCCAAAAATGTTTGATTTCGCATGTGTGTATGTACACGCGCGAATATACATAAAGGATTGGTGTACCTCACAAAAAAAATTTTCTCGCTACGCCCCTGTCACTGACGTACGTTTCTTCCGCGTGAACTGTAGTAGTGATACCTGAAATATATTTATTATGGACAAACATACGGCGTTTATCTCTGCGTTTGCTCTGCGGTGAATGCAGACGGTACTGTGTTCACATTAAATGCGGCGCACTGACAGTTTAGGTTTGTCAGCTCGCAAGAAATTTAAGAGGAACTGCAAAAAGCGATTGTTCCAGCCTTTGGAGCTTACGACTTGCTGGCGCATCGCTTGGTTCTTTTCCGGCCCAGTGCAGCGCAACTTATATTGGAACAGGCTTGTTTCCGAGTGATCCATTTATCACCATTCCACTGAATAAACGATCGTGAATTTCTGGAAAGTGGTTAATTTAAAATTAATTGATTTTGATTAGATATGAGTTCCTTAAATTTATTAAAACTTTCACCAGGGGATCGTACGGCTGGCATTTTTTTAGGGGGGCGGGGGTGGGGTTAAATTACCCTTTACTTAAGTTCGTGCGTGTATAGGCTCCCAAAGCATCGCTCAGTGGCGCTGCGACTCTGGACAGGCAGCGCCATCTCTGGCGGAAAAATAGAAAATGGGAATATACGTTGAGCGTTTTCCTTTCTCTCCGCCGCGCTTCCGCTCGTTTCCGTGCACGTACAGCGCTTTCGCGCTGCACTTGCTGCGCCTCGCAAAAAAAATAGAAACTGGGGGTAAGCGCCGCGCTTTTTCCCTTCTCTCCGCCGCGCTGCCGCTCGCTTCCGTGCGCGTGCAGAGCTCTCGCGCAGCGCTTCGCTATGTACCGCTTGAAAAAGATCTCCCCGCTGGACAGGCACTTCGAAAAGCGAACGTAATCAAAGGAGAGAAGTTCGTTAATCACGGTTATCGATGTTCCACGTTGTCGACTATGAAAAACATGTGATTGTTGTTTAGATGTGCATGCTGGCAGTGGCAAACGCGTACTGTAGTGAACGAACTTTCGCGGCGTGCAAAAAAAAAAGTGAAAGAAACAAAGACTACACGGCCATGGCACTAAAAAAGCCTGAGTAATGTTCGAGTCATGCCCTCCGTACCGCAGGAGCATCACCCACTGACTTAGCCACGAGGCAGCTAGCTTAGCTTAGCTTTAACCGCTGCGAAGCAAGTAGAACATCGTCTGTCTGTCTGTCTGTCTGTCTGTCTGTCTGTCTGTCTGTCTTCTTTTTTTTTTGCTCTTCTCGATTCGTGCTTGCACTCCCCTTTTTTACGAGAATATCGACTTTACAGGTGTATAAGACCCTGCTGCGCGAACGCGGCTCAGCATGAGAGGTGTCGAATTTCAGGCGCGATGTGGTATCGGGCGACGAGCTCGCACAAAGCGCACCCGTAAACGCGCACTCGAAGCAATGTACGAGTGCGCGGTGCGCGTGAAAGAAAACCGCACAATCTCCGAAGATGGCAATAGCAATTCCTGAATTAAGTGCCAGTTAGATTCAGCGGCTTAAATATATACCACCCTAACAAAGCGACAAAAACAGAACAAACCAGCAAAACGATGTGAAGTTAGCTGAAAATGCACGGGCGTTCGTTCCGGCGCGATGATGCAGCCTTGTGAGTAGTTCAGTTGAACGCAACCAACACCGCAACGCTAACCGCGGTATGAAGTTTGTGAGTGTGAACAACCAACAACGAGAGCTAGGTCTCACAAACACGAGGAATCAAAACACAAAGTTGCTTCAACATACAACCGTAATTGGATGTAAAAATGCGAGACGGCGAGCAATCACTACTGCAGTCGTTGCATGCACGCTCCGCGTTACGTACTGATTCAGGTAGTCGAAAGAATTGATTTCAAGCGAAGAATTGAGTCAGCGAAAACGGAAGGCGAGAGCTAGAACTTTATTCCTTTAACTGCGGTGATACACGCTTGTGGACTTTCTCTCTCGCACGACTTGTCCGGGAACTGATACAGTTTTACAGGCGGATCGCGTGCCTTGGTACTGTGGCACACAGTAATACTTCGGACCACGCTTCCACTTTCGTGGGGTCGCTTCTACCATCGCGGAAAAGCAGCTTCGCAAAGCAAGCCTCTCGGTTCAGCGTGCCAAGCTCACGGCACAACGTCTAAGCTCCCCGCACCGACCGAAGAACGCGTGCGCACGCATGCCGCCACTGTCGGCTGTCGCTGAAACAGGCGCGCCCTCCGCGGCGCTTATTCCCAGTTTCACCAGCGCTTCTGTCCAGAGCCGCAGCGCGGCGCTGTCGTCGCTCCGCAAACTTGAGCTTTGGTTCCCTATATGTATATTCGTGCGTGCATGCATATATTATGTCCGTGCGTGCGTAGTGTGCGTGTATATATCTGCTTCGAATATTCAATACTGCCAACACGAACAAGCGAGTGTTCGGAAGCACATGACCTTATTTATTAGAAACCTAATAACATAGATCGGTGGACAAAAAGAATGGAGCACTCCTATTACAAGCGAAAATACGATATGCCTTATCTCAAGATACACTGACCCAGGCATAGCTCCGTTCTGTAATCAAGTGAACGGCATGTGTATTCAGCTTTTGACGGGAGAACGGAAATCAATGGGATACATGCAATCGGCAACACGAGTCGCAGCGTAGAGTTACCTCGAAAACTGTGAAGGCCTTACCTGTGGCAGTGCAGTAACGTAGCGCACAAGTGCTTGCACCTATCGGAAAGGCCCGCTACACATGAGCAGTTGCCTTCAACTTCGGGCTCGCTGGACAGGTTACTTCTGTAATCTGATGCGTGCGCTGAACAGGCTTCATGTTTGCACGCACAGCGCAACTATTTCCGCTGTTTCTCCAGCGAAATCCTTTATGGCAATGAGAATGAAGTGGTCAGAGGCCAGCACACTTTCGCCTTCGACGAAGCAACGCGATCCGACGCCACCATCAAGAAATTTCAGCCCAGCGCCAAGCGAAAGTGCCGCGTTGACCCTGTTAAGCGAAGCCATCTTTGTTTTTTCGACCAGTGTTGCCAGCACACGAAGCGTTTTATGGAGTTGCGAATATGAGGGGAGCTTTGAGTGCTGCCAGCGGAGGCCGCGGCGCGGTGCTGCGTGCAGTCTGTTGGCATCGGGCAGACGGCAGCGAAGGCGCCTGCTGGCGTCAGTGCAAAATATCGCGGCGAGTCAGCGCGCAGTTTTCAACTTATGTCATGTGCACTCTAAAACAGGGTTCGCCAACCTACGGCTCGCGAGGCAGCATCATGCGGCCCCCGGCACGACGTCAACCACCCCCCTCCCTTTCCTTTGTCACTTGTTATCTGACGGCCGACATGGCAGTTTTGACCAAAAATGGAATTTTCGCTTATAAAATATGTTTGACTGCAACTTTGTGAAATGTTTGCTGAAAATAAAATTGACTTCTAATACAGTTTTGCAAATCATTGTCCATTCGCCGAAATGTCGCACTTTGCCTGAAATTAAAGTGTTTTGTGCCGGAGTCCACCAAGGCTTCACTGGCGTATTTTCGTCACGGATATGACCTTGCAAAATATAGAATAACAGATGGCAAAGAAAAAAACTACACCTCCACAGCTCTGCGCGAAACGACGCCGCCACAAACCGTACGTTCTTCGCAGTACCATAGTTCTTCAATACTTTTTTTCTGATCGCGAAACTTCGCCGTCACTCTATGGGGGGAGCTTGATATGGCACGGAAAGCTGTCGCGCCGGGGCGCCACCATCGCTTAGACGCCACCCCTCGCCTGGTTGATTCCGCAGATACCGCAGATGCGGCCGGCGCGAGCTTAAAGTTTGGACGTATCTCTTGTGTCTGTGATTGCTTTTTTCGATAAGGGCCAAGTTCAGGTATTGTACAGTAGAAGCGGCATGTTCGCGTGACGATGCCGGTTAGGTGCTTTGTACCGAGGTGACGTTTTGGCTTCAAGGGCACTACGAAAACGTATTGCTATATGCATGCTAAGTGTTCTGGGCTGTTCGGGACCTGGAAGTGAGCCATAACGCGGCTAGAAACGGACAACTCCAGCATCGATTCGAAGCATGTGCGTGTGCGTGCGAGGCACTTTGATTCATCGGACATCATTCATGTGGACAATTTTACGATAAACGGTGACATCGTATCGTTGCCAAGAGACAAGCCGCGCCACAGGCCTAACGCCATTTCTCGCGTGTTTTACGGCCTGCCAGCCTGCTTTAGGTATCGGAAGTCGCGACCACGGACAGTTCGAACGCCACTGAAACCGAAGAAAGGACCTCGAGAGATATGGGTGCAAGGGGGGTTTCGAGCCGCGATAAACGGGCCATTAGCTACTTATTGTAACAGCAACAAAACAATGTGCAACATTTCTGAGTCAGTGCTCCTTTACGACGTCGCTTGAGTTCTACACTACAGCTCAGGGTGGAGTGAAGGAGAAAATTATATGTTTTTTCTCATAAGCATTTGCACGGCTTCATTTCCTTCAAAGAAAGATCGCAATAACAATCCTTTTAAGCGTCCTGGTTCACCAAGGAAGTAAGGCACTGAATGCAAACTTGCGTCAATCCTCGTCACCCTGCTCGTGAGAGGTACAGATTAAGAAGCGCAACGCGGAGTCAGGGGTACATATTAATCAATAGTTTTCATCGGGGACATTGACAACAGAAATCTCATTAGAAAATTGTGTCGTACAATTAAACAGATACGCACGAACACTAGGACAGCTTTCGAGGCCTCAACATGACAACAGTTCCCATTAAGTAAGCGTTTCATTTACGGCTACGATCTGCCGATGTATCTGTTCTAACCAGATTACCGGCAAATCTGAGCTCACGTCCTAGAACATTTTCTGTTACTTAGAATTAGTCCGCAACCGCTGCTGGAACGACATCCGTGCAATCGGAGGTTCGGGTAATAACAGTGCACGACCTTGCGCTCAGGTTGACTTGCATTTAATGCATTTAATGGTGACGCCACAGACGTCTCATGCTCTGTACACGTATCACAGCAACGGCAGAGTTTTCCTTTTCTTTATTTTTTTTTAACTGTTGGGTCAACTCAAAACAAATTTCGCAGTAAGAAAAGGCCTATGCGCGTCGCTTGCTGACACGCTGAGCCACCAGCTGAATTTTAGATTGTTAATTTTTCTTTGCGCCATGTCTTCGGGAAGAAAACATTTCCCGAAGTTCCCAGCTTAGTTCGTATAATTGCTACGACAAAATAGAATGCAAATATTACCTTTAAAAAACCGGCCTTCGGGCGCGACGTACCAAAGAAGAAAAAATACAAGCGTCGCCTACGGCGGCCGTTCCGCTGGGTGGCCTTTCTTTTACTGTGGCGCCCCTAGCGGCCGCCGCTAGCCCTTTATTAAACTCAGGCGGTAGTTTCGTGACCAGAAAGCTATTCAGGGACCATGGCGTCCGAGATAGCGTGCCGGCGGGTTTATCATTCTTACACCATGCTCTCCGGCCGTCCAAGTCACACGGAGAGAGTTTAATTTCAGAGCTAGGCGTGGCCCGCTCTTCCTCCGCACGGCGGCGCCTCGCCACTGAGGGTTGGGAAGGCTGCCGCGCTGCAGGTGCGGCTTGCGTAGGCTAGGAAAAAATGCTTTTGCGCTTTTATACAACCTCCCACTGATTTGAAAATGTAAGGCCAATGTGTACGAGAGGCAAAGTGCATGCTAGGGCCTAATTATTCTCAAGTGTCCTTTTTTAGATGCGAAGCATCTCATGCTCGGAGCTCTGTCCCTCCCGTGTCCCCCCGTCCGCCGTCCTCCGTCCGCCGTCCCCCGTCCCCCCGTCCCGCGTCCGGCCACTTTCATGAAGTAGGGAAGCGCCCATTATGCGAACCAGAACACTGTAGTAATATGAAGGCCGTCAACCCTAACACAGTCATCAGAGTCATGGCCAAGAACACAGAGAGGCTGCTTAGCAATGGCTAGGCAGGTGGTGTCTGTCGCCCAGGTTGACCCCATTCCTTGAGTCATGGCCGAGAGCACAGACAGGCTGCTTAGCAGTGGCTAGGCAGGTGGTGTCTGTCGCCCAGGTTGACCCCATTCCTTAATCTTGCTTGCATGTGTTTGGAGGGGGCTTAGTCCGTCCCGCGTCCCACACCACCACAGCGCGTGCCGTCCCCCCTCTCTCTCCTACGCTCACCCCCTTTCTCTCCTCTAGGAATCGTCTACTCTACGGAGCGGCCCCCCGCGTGCTCTCCCCCTCTCTCCTCTAGGAATACTCTACTCTACGGAGCGGCTCCGGCGTCCCACATCCCCCCGAGCGCATGCGCTTCCTCTCTCCTCTTGGAATCCTCTACTCTACGGAGCGGCTCCCGCGTCCCACACCCCCCACAGCGCATGCACGTCCCCTCTCTCTCCTCTCCTACGGTCGCCCCCGTCCTTTCCTCTAGGAATCCTCTACGGAACGACAGGTGGTGTGACAGCTGCATACTCCCGCTGGGGGCGCCACGGTAGTTCCGCGGTATGAAAATGACGGAGCGCGCGCGCCTCATTCTCTCTCCTGCGCAGCGCCGCCGTGAAATGAGAGCGGCGACTTTCCTCCCGCTCAAGCTAATTATCTCCCCGCTGCTTCGCATCCACACATGGTTCCCCTTTAGCGGGAGATGGGGAATTTTTTATTTTCTGTAAATATGTCCCTCCTATATTAGAGCACTTAGAAATGCGATGCCTCTGCAAGAGACCCGCATGTGCTGGAAACGTAATATACTTTGAAGTTTGCGGGATGTATAGTATGGGGGCGCCGGCGAAGGAGAACAAAACAGAACGATTATTCGGCTAGGCACGATGACGCTCGAGGCTCGCGCTCGCCCTGCCGCTGAAGACACATCAGTCGTAGCCGGGCCTTCGTAAATGTGTTTTTCTTGTCACCTCCGTGTTGTCTGTGGAAACGGAGACATGAGAAGTGACCTCGATAAAACATCAGATCGCCATATCGGAAACGATTGATAACCTACAATCCCACGTTCCAAAGTGACCGGAGCACCTTTCGAAGGCCGCACTTCTGTACGCTCGGTGGCGCCGGGTTGTTGACCCCGGAGCCGCCGAGTAAGCAAGTAGTACTTCGCCCGTATCCTACAACGCAGGAACGCGGAGGAACCGAACACTGTGAGACTGGCTTGTAAGGATAGTATCTCACGCGCCATGAATATACTCTGCAATAAACTACATTACCGATCGATGATATAGATTATGAAAAGAAGCATAAACTAACTGTAATAACTGACGTCCGGACAGCAGATAAGCCAGCAAGAAAAGAAGGGTTTATTAAATGCGAAGCATTTCTTAGCGAACTTCGGCGACTTTGAGCGTATCTATCTATCTATCTATCTATCTATCTATCTATCTATCTATCTATCTATCTATCTATCTATCTATCTATCTATCTATCTATCTATCTATCTATCTATCTATCTATCTATCAAGCTATCTATCTATCTAGCCGCCTACGACTTTGTGCTCTCCCTGGCCGTATCGTTAATGCGATTTCTACCAAATTTGGTATGGCATAACATGACCGTATGACGAACATAAATAGCTGGTCATATCATGAAAATCATGACTAACTTGTCATGAAAAGTATGATTTACATGCCTCGCTCATGGCGCGTTCGCGGCCGTTTCGTTAGCTTGATATACACCAAACTTGGTACTGAGTGACGTGACTGTATGACGAACATAAATGACACGTGGTAATATTGCCACGCGCGTTTCTAATTTTCACAGTTGCTGTATTCGATTTCCGCCCACAAAGATTATCAGCAGTACTCGGCGCAGACCGCGCCTTATTGTTCCAGAAGCTTCTCGCTTGTAGTAGATCGTTCTGTTAAGATTGCACGCAAGACGCTAACACTCAAGATTATTCCAGAGCTTGCGCGACGACTACTGATAAGGCTAGAATGTTCGACGCGTGCGTTATAAAAGCCGGCGCGTTCCAACGATGTTCAGTTTGATCGACGGCCGACGCTCTGTTCGCCGCTATCAGTGCAGTGTGTATTGCTGTAATCTGACTTTCTGTTTACCGGCCACAAGTTTACCGGCCACAAGTTCGGCCTAATAAACAGTTTCATTTTGGACCCTACCGACTTCTACCTTCGTCGACGTCACGACCACGTGACATCTGGTGGAGGAGCTTTTCGTTCATGTACCGGACACCCCCGTCAAGCCGTGAACCCAGCCCAAGTCGCCAAGAAGAAACCGACACCATCCAGGAGAGTCGAGCCAGCCGGAGACTACAAGGACTGGCACCACAATACGGACTCCTACCGGACAAGCCAAAAGGCACGGCGACGAAGACGACAGGCACGATGACGGCCGCTCCGTCCCCTGCAACGATCGTGATCCAGCCACCGAGAGAGCCACCGACTTTCCACGGATCGCCAAGCGAGGACCCCGAGACCTGGCTGGAGACGTATGAACGAGTCGCGGCTTTCAACAACTGGGACTCCGACGAAAAACTGCGCCGCGCTTACTTCTACGTAGAAGACGCCGCGAGGACGTGGTTCG
>JALIZH010020454.1:0-35963 GCA_030522465.1 Rhipicephalus appendiculatus | reverse complement strand
AAGAAATCCAAAAGAAAGGCAAGAAGGGGAAGATCGAAGCTTGCGATGAGAAATTTGTAAACAGGGGGTGGGTGCTGGAGCCGACATTTCGACATGTCGACTTGTCTTTCTCAAGGCTGGAACTGATTTCCTGAGTTTTTGTGTGTGTATGCTTCATACCCTGTCCTCCAATCCAAACAAAGGAGGAGGAGAGGGCAACTGCGAATGTGGGAGAGGGGGGACAATGAGAGGCCGCCGTGGCGAATTGTGTGAGTCAGAAAGAAGAAGGTATTCCGTGAAATCGGCTATGCCTTGCCATGCCTAAACAAGGTCTACAACGAAGCACGTAACTTAGACAGGATACCAACGCTAGCCAAATGAGCCCCCCATAGCCCAGTCAAACCAGGCGCTAGCATTTCTAACCAAATAGTCAAATGCGCTCCCAAACATAAATAATATTCCCCGCAAGTATTATCCAATATTAACTAGCAACGAATGCCTTAGAAAGGCGTTTCCCGAAGTGCCAAAGATCGTGTATCGCCGCAATCGGAATATTAAGGACCGTGTTAGTGCATGCTAAAGTAAAATCTCACTCTACTACACACATAACACCTTGTTCTCGTCCAAGATGTAAGACTTGCAAACACCTTCAAGATGATGTTACAGTTAAAAGCACCGTAAGTGATTTTGTACACCATATAAAAAGCAGCTTTACCTGCACTATTTCAAACATTGTCTACATGATCGAGTGTTCATATTGTCACAAACGGTGCATTGACGAAAAAGAACAGCCTGTTAATGTTAAGTCAAATGGGCATCGCGGGGACACGGCGAAGAAACTACCTAATGCTGTGGCACAGCGTTTAAATGTAGCAGTTCCCAACTTCAACGACCTCAAACTTTACATCCTCCAGTCAAACTTCCGGTCCCCAAGAGACAGAAAATATTCAGAGTCGTACCTTATTCACAGGTTTAATACACTTCAGCCAGAAGGTATAACGTTTCAAAAGGGGCTTTTGAGTCCATGCATACACAACGGAAACCGACAAGTGTTAAGTATTTCTTCTAGGAATTTCTAACTTGCCATTGTTAAGTGGTGCTTCCGACAACCATAACTCAGCGACACGTGTACACCCCCCTCCCTCACCCACCAAACCCACAACTTCTTTTCACGGACTACCTCCTTCTTTCTGCGTCACCCAGTACGACACGGCAGCCTCTCATTGTCCCCTCCCCCTGCCCCACTCTCGCAGTTGCCTTCTCCTCCTCCTTTGTTTGGATCGGAGGAGTGGGTACGAAGCATACACACACAAGCGCTAAGGAAATCAGCTGCAGCCTTCAAAAAGACAAGGCCACTTGTCGAAACTTCACCTCCAGCACCCACCCCCTGCTTACGAATTTCTCATCTTAATATACACGAGTTTACAGAAACGTACACGAACATACGCACCATTATTGTCACTGTGGGCGCGTTTGAATTTTACTGCGTCAGGGCACGCCTTCGCGCTTAACGTTGGCTAATGCAGCTGGCATTCATTATTAAGGCACATTCATGTAAACAAACTTATTATCCAGCTAATCCTAGTGAACACATGCCCTGACGTAATAAAATTCAAACGCGCCAATAGTGAAAATAATGATGCGTATGTACGTGTGCATCTGTGTAACTTCGAGTAAATTGGTACCATAAGCGGCGGTTGGAGACAGAATGCTCTGTTCCGTTCTGTACTAGAGAGATCGATGAAAATTCAGTTTTAAGGCGAAAGCCTGTAATGTTTAATGCTCACGTTCGTCCGTCCGTGCCCTGGCACGGTGCCAGCTGGCCGCCGGGGCGCGCCAACGGACGTCGGTGGCGCCTCGCGTCGGACTCTACAGCGCTCGCGATTCGCTTGCGTAGCATCGCTGTGCCCAGCGTGTCCAATCAGGCAAGATGGGAGACGCGCGCATCGCGTTCTGTTCTCACCGACCAATGGGCACAGGCGTTCGCCGAACCACGGCCGCTGCCGGACACACTGAAATTTACAGTGTGCTTCAATTTGTTTTCTAAATGATTTCGAGTCATCGTGGTTAAAGCTCCGTAGAGATTAGTGCATTTGCCGGGAAATATTGAAGTACTTGATGTGGTACTACCCAAAGTCACAAACATTCTGCATCGACAAAAGCGGAAGTCTGTGCAAATTATCTTTTCGCGCACTTTACTTTCTTCCCATCTTCATCAAAATTACTACATATAACATCCCATATACTTTCCTTGGCTTTCTTGTCTGTTAGTTCTAATAAACATTGTGCGTGCAGCTCTTCCAGTGGTGTGCTCAAGCCGTCCTTAAAGGCGGCTACCTTAAGTCGAATAAAGCTCCCAGAGTCCCTTATGCATTCGTCTAAGACGAACTGAAAGCGAAAGCCATCTGGTGTGCCTATTTAACCCTGTACCTTTTCATAAGCGGAAACAGTTTTTTTTTTAATTTTGTATTAACACGAACACCCCGAAGACGAAGTGCACGTGCCGTTGTCGCGTCTTGAGCCAGGAGGCACGGGGGGGGGGGGGGGGGTCATGCGACTTTTGGCTTGTGTGCGTCCCCTGTCGTCACGGTGTGTCGGTGTGTCATGTAGTCATGGCTCATCATAAAAAAGGTGTGCGCAGCAATGAGCGAATCCCTCTACTCGCTACCTGTCCACTAAAAATGAAGAACGCAATAGTAAGCTGAAAAATTGACAAAAACGTTACTGGAGCAGAAACGCCTTTCCTTACATGCCGTAGGGCACTGACACCGAGCATGTATGGAATAATCGTAATAAGAAGTGAGAGCACCTTAGGGTAAGCTGCTTTCCAAATCAGTTTTCCGGCGACGTCAGTCAAGTTGAAACACCCTTCCTTACATGCCCAGTTTGAGGCTTGGCACCAAAAGTGGCTGACCAAAGAAATCTCTCTCAAAACACTGCATGCTTTGCCCCTTCCCAGGTTTCATGTTAGTGGAGCTGAAACACCCTTCCCTACATGTTTCACCACTCCCCAGTTTGTTTCTTTGTATCTTTGTTTAATCACGCGAACGGAGCGGAGGGCAGGGTTGCCAGATTTGGCTACTTTACGCCAAATTGGCTACTTTTAAAAGGCCGCGGCGACAAAAAAGTGACGGTGGCTACTTGGCTACTTTTTGGCTAGTATTCTGGCACTGGCATCAACAGTTAATATACGCTAAAACTTAGCGCAACTATCAAAGAATAAATGTTCATTCGCACTGCCGGCTGCGCCTCCCTCGGTGTAATGGCTTTTGTGTACTCCGTATACCGCAAGCAATTACGTGCGCCCGAAACGCATCACGGCCGCCATGCTTTTCACATTATTAATGGAACTCCTCTAGGTTAGGCAGCACTATAAAGTAGCTGGCAGGGGACTCGTTCATGCTTTCTATCCGCTATCCGCCTCTTGCGCTACTGCTTTGAGCTGTACAGTTGGCGCCACCAACGACGAACGTTGGCGAAAAGTGGATGCGCACGGCTCATAGAAGCCTTGCGCAATTCGCACGCATCTCATTGTTTTTGCGGCCATTTTTCATTCTGGTTTGCTATTTGCACTGTCGACGCTGCTGCAGTAGTCAGCCATGACTTTTCTTACGTCGACTGTTCTATTTTATTTATTCGAAAATGACAGGCTTGTTTTTTATTTCTGTGTGCCCGCGCGATGCACTGCATGCGTTTCTTATGTGCATGCATCTAAGTTGTTTGCGTGATCTGTTAACACAGATGAAATATACATCAGGCGCTAATCCTATACAAGACATTGCTGACGGCGCAATGAAACTCCTTGAAGCGGAGCGAGTGTTTTCTGCTGTGGCTCTCTCAAAAAGCGACTTAAGGAATAGAATGTCGCACGAACTTCTCGTCGCGATCATCTGGATCAGATTTGGACTACGTCTGAAAGGGGTTACGAGCTCTACATTTAGTGCCGCGGGGCATGCTGGGAAAAGTGAACTCGATATGTACACTTGACTGTCACTGCAGCATTAATTGCCAATTTTCTAGTCTTAATGCCTCCTCCAGGAAGTCACCTGGTCTTTTTTTTACTCTATTGCGATGTGATAAACATTGCTGTGACGTATATTTTTTATATATTTAGGTGTCAGAACACGGTGATAAATCAGCTAAACTGAAATCACGTTTGGCTACTTTTCTGGCTCCAAACTAAAGTAACGGCTGCCAGTTGGCTACTGTTTTGGCTACTTTGCTTAATTTTGTGGCTCTTTTTTCTCTTCGAGGATCTGGCAACCCTGGCGGAGGCGATGTGAATGCGAGCTCGTGCACATCGATGCAGATGGTGAGCTGTTGGTCATGTGACATTCTGCACAATCTCGCCTTGACGCCGGCTTTTTGTTTAACGCCGCATTCGCGTGAGACAAAGCAGGCTCTCGCCTTTAAAAATGTTTAGACGAGTACTGTGCTTACTTATATCACTCATATGTTTGCTCATTTAGTCAGTGTTCTACAGAGTTCGAAAAGTTGTAAAAACTGTTACGACTTAGCTGTCAGAGCCTTTTAATGCTCTCACGTTCTTTTTATATTTCTCCAGTCTAGGGCACAAAATAGGCAGTCTTTCTCTCTTCGTATTCTGGAGGAGCACTAAAGTTTACGCGTGACAAAACTATGGGTCGTTGATATTGTGCTCAACAATATATACTGTTTTTGAAACGGCGCCACGAATGATTGCGTCACCATTCGAGTATACATAGAGGTGTGCGACCATTTCTTTTTCTGCGCAAGCAACCAAGATACTGGCTCTTGAAACGTTGGAGGCCATTACCTTATGATGACACGTCTAGGCGCAGTCCATATAATGCTTTTCGCTACCGGATCCCTCTTGATGTGAGTATTGCTGCAAGCGCATTGTAAAGTAGATTATAATGTCAAAACTGCATTTTATCCATCCCACAGCATGCAACATTACATGTGGTCTACGGTTTTTTCACTTTCAAATTGAATTAGTCATAATCAGTAAACCATTAGAACTCTTGAACACATCAATGTTAAGTTTCGTGCTTTAATTTGGTGTATTTGCCTGGAAAGCTCACGAAAAAATGTGTCTTCTGCCTGAACTATTGCTCTTCACCTGCAAGAGTTATATGTAAATAAGCACTGGAAACACTCATGCGTGCAGTTAAGATAACCAGTGGGACAAAAAAAAATAAAGATTTAAGGGCTGCGTGGTCAAGGCTATAGTACACCCGAAACTTCTTACGCATTTAATAGAAACACGTGTATCATGTACAGAACACCATCACAACCATGTTGGTCACTTGTCGCAGCACCACATCAGTGGGATCAAAAGCGCCCGCAAGGGAGAAAGTCGCTGCGCCGAAGGAGAAACGGAGCCCGTTGCTCCATTCTCGCTCCCTTTTTTTCAGAGTGCACTACTACAGTCATCAGAGTCATGGCCGAGAGCACAGAGAGGCTGCTTAGCAATGGCTAGGCAGGTGGTGTCTGTCGCCCAGGTTGACCCCATTCCTTAATCTTGCTTGCATGTGTTTGGAGGGGGCTTAGTCCGTCCCTCCTTCCCGCGTCCCTCACCACCACAGCGCATGCGCGTTCCCTCCCCCCTCTCTCTCCTACGCTCACCCCATTTCTCTCCTCTAGGAATCGTCTACTCCACGGAGCGGCCCCCCGCGTCCCCCCCCCCCAGCGCATGCGCGTCCCCTCCCCTATGCTCTCCTACGCTCACCCCCCTTCCTATACTCTAGGAGTCATCTACTCTACGGAGCGGCGCCCGCGTCCCACATCCCCACAGCGCATGCGCGTCCTCTCCCCCCTTTCTCCTCTAGGAATCCTCTACTCCACGGAGCGGCTGCGGCGTCCCACATCCCCACAGCGCATGCGCGTCCTCTCGCCCTCTCTCCTTTAGGAATCCTCTACTCTACGTAGCGGCTCCCGCGTCCCACACCCCCCACAGCGCATGCACGTCCCCCCCTCTCTCCTCTCCTACGGTCCCCCCCCGTCCTTTCCTTTAGGACTCTTCTACGGAGCGGCGCGCACGACAGGTGGTGTGACAGCTGCATACTCCGCTGGGGGGCGCCACGGAAGTTCCGCGGTATGAAAATGACGCAGCGCGCGCGCCTCATTCTCTCTCCTGTGCAGCGCCGCGACGAGCGCCCGGACCACTGCCGTGAAATGAGAGCGGCGACGTTCCTCCCGCTCAAGCTAATCATCTCCCCGCTGCTTCGCATCCCCACATGGTTCTCTTTAGCGGGAGATGGGGAAGTTTTTTATTAGAAAATACATAGATACGTAATTCTAAAGACCCTAGTGTACAAACTGCGATGCTATGCACGAAAAGCCATGTGCCGACGAGAAGGTGCTGCCGCTGGCAGTGGCCCTTGGTTCAGCACAAGCTCATGCTTTTCGATGGCGTCCATATCTCGCGCAGCGCCTCCTCAATTTTATCAATGCCAGCCAGGTGCGGCCGATTCAACATAGAGTAGGCGCTGTCTGAGGCAAGGCAAAACATAGTAGTACTGCCGGCACACGACTATCGTCTTTCGACGACATTTGCAGCGAAGCACGCAGATACGCGGCCAATTTTTTTTACGCAAAATTTTTCCCAAATGTAGCTACAGTACTGAAGCCGCTCGCAAGGAGAGCAGGTGGCACTGGTCCCGACTATGTGACGATGCTTTCAACAAGTGTAAAACGTTGTTGACGGATGAAAATGCGTTGGAAATATATGATGTGGCAAAAGAAACTCAGCTAACGTGTGAGGCTTCAGAGTAAGGCCTAGGAGCCGTACTATCACATGTCGTGAACGGCCAAAAGAAGCCTATCGCTTTCGCCTCAAGATCCCTGTCAGTGTCCGTGCGGAACTACGGACAAATTGAGAAAGAGGCACTCAGCATCGTCTTTGGAGTAAAAAAAAAATTCCACAAGTATCTATATGGCAGGGCATTTAACGTTTTAAAGGGACCCTGAAACGGTTTTGACGATTTTGTACAAACACATTGAGCCAGTAGACCAAGTCCTAAGGCTCATTTACAGACTAATTTAAGCTCTCTGCGTACACTGTGTAATTGATTACAACGCTATAAAGCTGCGAATCGCTGCAGATCACTGCGGCTCAGCCCAACGCGTTTTCAACCGCCCCTCCCGAGTATGACACGCATTCTGCGCACGATCTGATTGGCTGCGGTGTGCGCGCACGAAAAATTGGCTGGTAGGGTGGCGGCACCTGTCGGAGCAGATATAAACCACTCCGCGATGTCTCTGTTGCCAGACGGCGTGCGTGCTGCCGGGCGCACTGGGCTATGGCCTCCGAGATTGCACGCAACCTGTCGGCGTGCAATCTCGGAGGTCATCACTGGGCGAAGCTCAAATCGTCGAGTGTGCTCACGTGAGCTCTGCGATCGCCAGCGATGCCAGCGTGTCTCATGAGTTGAGGAGGCAAGGCAGGGGTGAGAAGGAGGGTATGATATAATTGGCCGTAGCCGCCTAGGTACACGGCGTGCAGCGAAATTTGTGGTGCCAATGGTTCGATGATGCTCTAGCCTAAACGCTGACAAAGCTTCAAATAACCGTTTCAGGGTCCCTTTAACGGATGACGAACCACTGGCGGTTCTTTTCGACCCACACCAACATTGCGGTGCCATGGCAATCACCAGGGTGCACAGATGGCTGACATTTCTTGCACACTATCTTTACAAAATTACGCATAAGTTGGGCACCGCCATCTCGCACGCTGCTGATTTGTCACGGCTCCCGTTGTCGGAGGTGCAGCATGAAGGGGACACAGTTATTTACTTGTCCACGTTGTCAGATTTGCCGCTGACCGCGAAAGACATTTAGCGTGCAACAGGGTGTGACAGTTTGCTGCGAGTTGTGCGAAATAGGATATGGCATGCTTGGCCATAGACCGTCAGTGCGGAACTGCAGCCGTTTTGGGTTCGCCGTTTTGAGCTTACTGTGGACGAGGGCTGATTGTTTGGAATAACTGAATTGTTGTTCCTGAAAGCTTGAAGACGGTAGTACTAGCACGATTGCACGAGCAGCATCTCGGGATCACACAAATGAAGGCTGTTGCACGGTCAGTGATCTGGTGGCCGGGTATCGACGATGCCCTTGAAGAGGCGATGCGCAAATGCAGCATCTGCCAGGCAGTCCTTCCTGCACCACAGCCAGTTCCTTTGTTTCCATGGAAATTTTGTGAACACCCGTGGCAATGAGTCCACTTAAATTTTGCGGAAAGAGAATCGCAAATGTTTCTTATTGCAGTAGGTGATTTTTTCCAAATGGGTAGAGGTTAAATGGATGCAGTCGACAACAGCTGCGAAAAGAGTCGTGGCTGTGCGTTCCTAGTTTACGTAGCACGGGTTGCCTGTGGAAGTGGTTACGGATAACGGGCCTCAGTTCAGCGCAGCTGAACTCCAAACTTTTCTGAAAGCGAATGGCATGAAACGCGCGCTCACCCCACCGTATCATCCGCAACCTAATGGAGCGGCCGAGCGAGCGGTGCAAACAACTAAGAAGGCTCTCCTGAAGCAGTTAAGTGATGACGAAAGGAAAGGTACAAACAGGTCTCTACAACGTCGCGTAGATAATTTCTTGCTCTCGTATCGCGCAACACCGCACACTTTTACTGGAAAATCACCAGCAGAATTGTTTCTGCGACGGAAACAGAGGACCCACTTATCGTTACTACGAGCAGATGTGAACGGTGTTTTGACTGACCAAGCAGAGAAAGTGAAAACATACGCTGACAAGCGGCGCGCATGTCCCGTTATTTTGCTGTGAATGAGTGCGTACTGGTACGATCGCTGCGCGGAGAGACTGTAAAGGGGTTACCGGGCAGAGTCATCATAATCATGAGCCTGACTACGCCGTATGCAGGGCAAAGGCCTCTACCATGTTCCGCCAACCATCCAGATCCTGTGCTTTCTGCTGCCACGTTATACCTGCAAACTTCTTCATCTCATCTGCCCACCAAATCTTTTGTCTCCCCCCTCACGCGTTTACCTTCTCTCTGAATCCAGTCAGTTACCCATAATGACCAGCGGTTATCCTGGCGACGTGCTACGTGCCCGGCCCATCTTCACTTCTTGATTCCAACTATTAGATCCTTAAGCCCTGTTTATTCCCTGACCCACTTTGCTTTCTTCCTGTCTCTTAAGGTTACACCTATCATTTTCCTTTCCACAGCTCGCTGCATCGTCCTCAATTAAGTTGAACCCTCTTTGTAAGTCTCGAGGTTTCTGCCCCGTAAGTGGCAGAAACCTCGAGAGTGGGCAAGTGGGCAAGGTAGGAGCCGCAGTACAAAGAAAGCTAGATGCATTGGGAAGAAGCACAGCTTGCCAAATAAGACATGTGAACAGGTTTGTCCCGTCTAAAGTTGCTGTTGTGTACCAGATACCTTTGTCCTGTGGCCGTACATATATAGGGCAAACAGGCCGGCGCATTAATGCGAGTAGTGGCGGAGGCATTCCACATATCTAGAAAAGGGAGCCATTGCGTCAGCCAACCATCCCTGGCGTTATCTTCAAAAGAATTGGGCCTGTTAAACGGGGGTGACTGGGAAGCTTACACGAGGCTGTGCCTTACGGTTTGACAAGTCTATTATCTATGACATTGAGCATGCCAGCTCGCCAGGTTTGTTTTTTTAATAACATGTACATGTTGATTTTCAATGAACCAGTTGCAAGTGCAGCGACCTGTTTGTGTCACTTCTTTGCTTCGTCCTGTGTGTTAGCGCTGTTGTATTTTTATCATGAGAAGTGGTAATATGTAAATCATGACATGGCATGTGCAACGTGACTTGCATGCCACGCTCATGGCACGCTCGCGGCAGTTTTTGATACGCACCAAAATTGGTATTGCAGGACGTGACTGTATGACGAAAATATGTGGCAGGTGGTAACATGAAAACCTTGGCATGCATGTCATGTACAACGCCATTTACATGCCTTGGTCAAGGTGCGCTTGCGTGCAGTTCGCTATACTGATATACACCAAAATTGGTATTGCGTGAGGTGACTGTATGACAAACATAAATGACCAGGTCCTAACATGTAAATCATGACATGCATATTATGTACAGGCTGATTTGCTCCTTGCTGGCTGCTTCGCATTACATCGATTCCCACAGTGCGTGGGATCTGCCGGTTTTTTTCACTAATTTCTAAAAATACATAATGATACTCTGAGCAAGGTTATACCGAGTAAGTATTATTGGAGAACTTCATTGCCATTTTGCAAGTAGAGGTTCATTAATACAAGAGAAACATGAAGGTAGGGATTTACATGTCAGAGTTTTGCGCCGGAATCTCCGTAGCTCATTGTCAGTGTTAAGTCAATGACTTCAAAGTCTTGCTTCGTACCTTTACCAATTTGGTTCAAATGTCCTGTGTGAGGCCTCTTTCCCTCTGAGATGTTCTAACTCATTGTTAGAGACAAAGAATTTACAGCTCTACAGCACACGCCTTCGAAGTAAATCACGTCATGGTGAGTCGGTGAGGGAACTTCGACGCAGTGTTTCCACCTGAATTTTTATTTCACCCTGTTTTCTGGCTTACTAAGCGACTTGTCGCGGCAAACTCGTCACTCTGAAACCCCTAGTTTATAAAATTCTATCGAAATATTTCTTCTTTTAACTGAAAGATAAGGAAATGTGATATAAACACCAGAAGGAACATTAGGAAACGTAGTGTTAAAACCAACAATTGGCCTGAACTTCTGTTTCCGAGAAAAAAGTTTGGTTTCGGCACCCATGGTTTCGGTGCACATTTCATCACGATATACTCTTCGTTCTCTGCTGTGAATGCGAGCGCAGCAAGATGACGCTGGCAGTCATCTATGTTTACGCGCTATCAACAATGCCTCATAGCCTCTTTTTAATGCACTAACAAATTTTCCTCTCAGTGGTGACGTCTGGGTAATGTCACCGACTCAGGTCTAATAATTTGAGACTGACTTGTACAAAATGATGCATTCCCAGTCTGCCAGGTCTGGTCTTGTTAGGCGCGATGAACTTGCTGTAGAGATTGGTCATCCTTAATGGAGCCCTACAAAACCTTTGGGCATGGCCAGAAAATTACCCCGATCTCCAATTGAGGCTTTTCGTGAACATGTCAGCCAAACAATGCAAGCCTCAAGGAATTTACAGCTACGTTTCAAAGACAGCTTGAAATCGCTCACTTGTCTCGGCAAATTCCGCGATACAAGGACCCGATGATGTCATACTGGGGAAGACAATGGCCATTGGCTGATTAGAGCGTTCAGTGGGCTTCACAGGTACTGGGGCCGCCAACGGGGGTCAAATGTACCCACGCCGCGCTATGTAGTGCTAAATCTATACACTACATAATTACACTAGGTTGCTGGTGGCCATACCAAACGTCAATCGACGTCTGCAAAAAAGAAAAGAGAAGGAAGTGGTCATGCTCATGACGCCTACTGACGTAGCTTATTGCCCCTTTGTCATTACAACCCCCCCTCCCCCCCCACCCGTGAAGCTTCCAGCTTGCAGTCTAGTACAAAATCGAGGGAAAAAGCGCTGAAAGCGTGGGACAAATCCCTGTAACTTTTATAGTACTTGACTTAGGCGCGAACATGCTGTGGCAATAAAATGGTGAGCCTATAAACTCCGACAGTGAGGGAATTCGATGAATACATAGGAATCTGTTGCAGCGCCCCACTAAAAGAATATCTCATAATTAGCCTATGTACACGCTTTCAGAGGAGTGGCGGAGTCCCGTAGTCCTGTCTGATTGTGAATGCGGCGTTGCGTGTTTCTTTTCAGATAAAAGTCGGAATGGGGTTCGGCGATGCACTCCTAGCACGCTAGATACTATCCTATTGCACAGGTCTGACTCAATTACGGTTTTTATGCAGGAAGGGGAAACTCATGACCCCAGATTGATCAAGTTATTCAAGCTGGCACAGTTGTGCATTGAATACCTCATGGTAAGTAACGCATTTATAGATTAGCTTTGTGTTTATTACAAAGTGAAGCAAGCGTCATCTGGACCGTCTTGTTCATCAACGCACCCAATTGTTGTCCTTAATTTTTGTAAGCACTTTAATACGCTATCGGTAACGCTTCCCTGATACGGTGAGATACGGAACACTCCAACGTAGTGGTCAACTGCTAAGCATATGTGTTTAACGTTAACCTCGTCTCCAGCTCAAGAAGTGAAATACTGTACTACATTAGCTTCAATACGCAGATACCGAATGACGCATTGAAGGTACCTTGCAAACGCAATGCGCTTTACAATTATTCCCATCATTTGTACGGTATTTGGAAGATTCGTTATCATCTACCCATAAGGAAAACAGAAACGAAGGGCACAACATCCTTCACGCCACTGATCAAAGTGTTATCAAGGGTATTGTGCACGTAGGTCATCATAGCGCATTGCACCTCTGTGCACCCTTCTGTCGTCCTGCGTACGCGCTGTGCACGCTGTATATCTCAAACAAACCTGTTCTCCAGGCATTTTACAGAACTCCATGACGTAGCACAAATTGAATAACAGTAGTCTTTTTTCGGAAGCGATATAAAGATTAGTTATTGCGAAAAGAAGGTGAGTACGATAGAGCTCCGCTTGCTAGTTATGGGCAACCTCCCATGATAAATGCGGCGGAGTGATCGTGAAGACATAGACAATGTAAGGTTTATGTAATCAGAGAACATAGTGCCTGGGCGCTTGTGGAAACAGTAACCATGGCGTGTTGATTTGAACTTTTCTTCCCAATGTCTGATAATATACAGTATATAAGGGGAAGGAAGTTAAGGCACAATGGTTCATTTCTGTAGCTTCTTTCCTTGCGCGTTTGTCCAAAAAGATATTCTGCTTGTTTAGGCATAAGTGCTCGGAGTGTACAGTCCAATAGTTTGCCTTCGTTCTATCGCGCTGCTTTAAATCTTTAATGGGATCCACTATATGCAGTTGGAGATCGTAACGACCGCCTGCGCACAATCCGACAGAAACAATCTCACGGTCACTGTCGATATGCATTAGATGACCATTTAAAAGCATTTCAGGGACAGAGTGCAATACCACTACCCAAACGCGTTCTCTGCAAGTCTTGCATTGCATGTGAGCGCCTCTTTCGCGCTTTTCTCTGCACAAGCTGTGCCATTCAATGGCGTTTTCGCTAAGTGTCTGCCTTTTTTTCCTAAATCAGAAGAACTATAGGCGCAGCTTGAGCTCTAACAAATATACGATAGATTTTTAGTCTTAACGCGTGTTTTCTTTTTTTTTCTTTTTTTTTTACTGTCCACTCCCGAGATAGCGGTTCATCTATAGCTATGTATATATACAAGCAGACAATAAATAAATGCGGACATTAGAAAATCAGTGTTTATGGTCATCATTCTGTTTTTTTTTTGTTTTTTTTTTCGTGCGTTCGTTAGGTTGCATCGCTAAGGATACAAAAACATCTAGCCTGACAAGGCGGTGATGCGGGCTAGTTGGTTTGAGCCTGACCCGCCCCCCTTACCCCGCATTCAGACGCTATGCCTTAGTTCCTCACTACCTGTGCTCATCGCGGCGCAAAGTAGTCTTCGGCTGCCGTGCTTGACTGGAGTTGATTGCTTAGGAGTTTGCAGTATCCATTGCTGATATTGTTATTGTGCGTAACTCAGTAATGAGAGAGCGGCAAGTAGGCGACAAAGTGAAATTGAATTTTTCGTGGAATATCCAACAGGCACATTCGTCATAAAACGGTCGGTGGCTACAGTACTCGCAGGACGTGCTTCTCCAGTGGTTGGATAACACCGAGAACGAAGTGGCAGAGGAGACTCAGGCGCTGGAAGAGGCGCGCAAGTTCCGGATTGGCGATCAGGAGGCCATACGGGAACTGCGGCGGGGCAACAGCGAACGGGGCCGCATTGTCGAACCCCAACAGCTGGGACATGCGACGCTCTGAACGGTTTGCACCCACTGTAACAGTTGAGTATCCTTATGACACTCAGTCTCGCGATGCTACATGACGCTACATGCTAGACCTTGGACTATTGTTGTAAAACAGCACTAGCGAAAACAAGGAGCGTTCCACGAGCAGACACGACACGTACAGAAGACGCCTTGCGTACGTGTCGTTCCTCCTCGCTTGGTACACCCCTTGTTTTGGCTGGCGCTCTTTTACAGCAAGTAATAACCAACTAGCCGAAAAATAGATCTTGACTTGGACTATTCGTCACCGTATAAACCCGCCCACACCACCAACCTTGGGCGCGCTCAAACGGGGGTATTTGACACTAAAAGTGGTCGAGGACTACTGATGTTGCATTGCAATAACGGTTTAGTTCTTTTATTAGTGGACGTGGAAGCAGCTACACATGGAACGCAATTGGTGCCTCCTTGTGGAGTTAGCGTGGCCATAATTGGGCACATGACAATGATGCTATTAATGTGGCCCTGTGTCGGCAGATTTAGCTTCACCATTGCAGCCTGCTCAGCACTGACGTGTACATCGTGAGAGTCGCCCACTACTGCTAATTGGTAATGCCACTGCACTGGCTTGCAAATCTAGTGCAGGTCCGGAGAGGCGAAACTTGTGAACGCTCTGCTGTCGGCAGAACGAATGAAGGGCGATGATGGGTTAGTTAGGCTTCGTTGTCCTTTTCGTGCCAAGCGGACCCAGCAGTGACACTCATGATGCTATCAGATTCGGCTACCTTGTCAGCTCCAGGTGTCTCACAGGGTTGTTGCACTAATTGTTTGTAGAAGTTAGAGGGGCGGTTGTCACCTCGCGGTCATCAGTTGAATGCTAAAGCAAGGCCTGTCTGGGCTGTGAACTACATCGGCGGCCATGCCACGTGAAATTGCCCCAATGACGTCATCGCCTATTGCTCTAAACCTTGCAATTTAACCCTTTCAGCCCTGAATTTTTTTTAACGCTGGTTGATTTGGCTTTACTACAATCTCAGGAGCACAAAAATAATGCATTCTGAGCACCCCATTAGTATACAAGAAAAATGGCGCCATGTCCTATATATAGGACGCCAGGGCTGAGTGGTTGTAAAGTGAAATATGGTGAATTTGAACACTGCTATTTCTTTTTACCCTGTTAGCAGGTGTATTCGTTGTGAAACTAGTATGTAATAACCACGAATTAGTTTCAGCGCCTAAAAGGTCCAAAAGCAAGTTTTTGCGCTTGTGATCCATTGCACTTGAATGGCCGTCGTCTAATTATTGGAGGCTTTGTAAGATCCAACATCATGAAAGATTGTTGAATCCTGCTTTGCAGTGCGAAAATTATTTCCACCCATGTCTGCAAGGCCAAACTGATTGAACTGCACTTCATCGTCGTCATCTTCTAGCTCCCTAATACACCATTACTATAGCGCAGAAAACAAATTCAAATCCATTACGTACTATCTCGCTATTGGAGACCCCTTAGGTGATTTGGGCAGGTTTCTAGACTAGGTTAACAAGAACTCGGGGGATGTCACAAGGGTTACAGCTCTGGTTTAGCATCAATGCATTCAGAGCTCTGACACCCACTGAACCCTGGTGTCCTATATTTAGGACATGAAGATTGTCCATTGCTGCGGGCGACGCGTTAGTGTTAGGGAAGGCCCACTTTGTAAATAGGAAGTTAAACATCTTAGAAACACCACGAAAAAATACGATAGCTTCCAATGTTATAGTTAATCAGTAAGATGCCATCAAATCTTCGGTTGCGGCGAGTGTCGTCTTTTTCACCTTCCGCCATCTTGCTTTCCACTTAGCAGAGTTTCGAAGAAGACGATGACGAAAAAAAAGACTACCTATGTTTGTGCAGGTGTATTGAGGATACCTCAGACACCTCGTCTAATTTCTTAGTTTATTCTGTCACATTTGGCAGCAAAATTTCTTCGCGTCCTTTTTATAGGACACCAGGGCCGAAAGGGTTAAGGTTTTTGCGGTACCATGGTACAATGTCACATGGCGTGTTCACATGGTCGTGTGCTCTAATGAACCCGACACATTTTTTTTTAATTCGGCACCAAAAGCAATGTGACGCCACCAGTTGGGCACATGAATTTTCTTGCTTGAGGATGTTAACCTCGACGAATGCCGGACGAAGGCTGGACTTTTCGCTTCATGGGTAATATAATGCTTTCGCACTGCGAGTGGACAAAGTGACAAGCGAAATGTGACGGAGGCAATTGGACACTGGTTATTGGGTCGACGTGGCAACAAACACTGAGAACGCCGGCCAGTGAGTGAACTTCTGCGTTTTACTTTTATTAAAACATGAAAAATTGGAGGATACCCTAATCCTTGTCTTATGCGTCTGGAATAGTCGGCAATAACTTTGCCTTCGCAGCACTGTGCGTGCTACAGAACGGAAAACGCTTGCCTGCGCGCGCGCCAAGAAATAGTGCTTGTTTTTATTCTCCAGTGATCAGTGTTGCCTAGGCCAGAAAAATAAAGCCTCCTTCATTTTAACAGCAATGCAAGTATAGGGAGCCGTTGGTGGAAAAGAATTATCGTAGACTTCGACCTTTTTTATTTTCATTTCATGCACAGCACCACGATTTACACACGCGTGTTCTCGCAGTCAATATGGTGTCCCCCCATGCCGGCTTGGCCATGTGCTGCCGCATATGGCCGTTTCGTTCTCCAAGAGAGATACACTCGAAGTGTGACAGAAAGTGGCCTTCAAAACTGACCAAGCAAGTTATCTGCAACGTCTACACTGGGATGAGGTGCCGTCAGCCGGAATTTGTTCACGAATGCCGCGAGCAACAAAAACCGAAACTGGAGCTGATATCAGCTGCAAGCTGCCGAACTACTTGCCTGATAGCAAAAATGTGCGGATGGTCCGCCCCCGTAGCCCTCGCTCCACTGCCAGCATAATTTGTCGCTGAGTGCCGTGGCACTCGCTCTTCGGCGTTCGCGTGCCCTGGTCTATTCCTCGGGTTAACTTTGTGTTGAGCCACGCTGCAAAAGCGGATCTCAGAGGCCACGCAGAAAGACGCGCGTGGTTGAGGCCTGCTCCGCGAGGTGCCGCCACTATTCCAGGTTCTCACATGAAAATTGTCTGCTTGCCCATTGAACTCGTTAAATTAATTTTCAGTAAATATTCTACGAGTTCAGTGGCCCTTTTCATAAGTAAATTGATGCTGGGATTACTTACCAGTTTTTACGATACTGGTTCCGTCAGAAAAGAGGAAGTGCTTGACCGGAAGTCCTTGTAACAGAAACAAGAGGGCCACTCGTTGGTCGTGCGGCTAAAATCGCAGTTGGCCCCGAGCTACACTTACTCTGGATTCGCACGACGGCACTGATTATAGAATCATTCCAGCGATAAGGAACGGCTAAGTGTCGAATTGATACAGCGAACCGATGCAAAGATCCGTCGTAATATGTGTGCAGCTTTTATAATAGACACTGTTAGTTTAGCGTACGTAACGAGCCTACGTACACAGCATGGCTACGGGAGAGAAGTGTGCATGCGCAGTACGTAACGTATCTATTCCAAGGATGCGTGCGTACGCGCCAAAAAAAAAGACACTTTTAGTTGGGCGTACGCAACAAGCCTACGTACGCAGCACGATACGATGCGTACGCTGCAAGCGAAGCGCTCAGCAACACTTTTAGTTTACCGTATCGACCGTACCGGGATGCGTTTCGTTCAACTAGACGTATCATATGTGAAATAAAACAGCTTTAAGTGCTTCTTAGCGCCATCCTGCGGTACCGGCCGTTATAACGGCCACTGGCATCCGAGTCAAGCTGAATCATCGGATCCACATTTTTACGTTCTGTGCCATCTTGCGATCTGGCTGCTCTTTCATTCGAGATCTCGCGATAGTGTCACGTAGCTAGCGCTGTCACGTAGCTAGCGTAACATTATGTTCGAATTCGTCATTTTCTTCAGTAAAGTGGATGCGCAGATCTTGTACAAAAATTTCATGCTACGAGCCGGCCTGTGTAATAAACACTTCCATTCCGGAAAAAAAACACGCTTGAGCTGCGTTGTCCTTTCAATAATAATATCTGGGGTTTTACGTCCCAAAACCACGATATGATTACAAGAGACGCCGTCGTGGAGGGCTCCGGAAATTTCGACCATCTGGTGTTCTTTAGCGTGCACTGATATCGAAAAATAGGCGGGCCTCTGCCATTTCACCTCCATCGAAATGCGACCGGCGCGGCCGGGAGCAAACCCACGACCTTCGGGTCAGCAGCCGAGCACCATAGGCACTGTTCCACCGTGGCGGACTGCGTTGCCCTATTAAGTGCGGCGCACTTCATATGTCCGGGCTGTCGTCTCATGTCTCCTTGATTTGTCTGCTGCCATCTCATGTCGCTTGGCGTCACGCAGGCAAAACCATGTATCCATAGCCATGTATAGCCTAATACAGCCACGGGGTGAAAAACGAAGGAAATTAGGAGGAGCGATGCGAGGGTGAGGAAGAGGGGAGATGGTAAAGCATAGAATAGTCATGTTTTGTATAGAGTAGCACGCGATGGAAAAAAAGTAGTGGGGGGTGAGGAAGAGTTATGGGAGGGTGAGGCAGAGGAAAAGGAGTAGGGGATGATAAAGACACCTAGTGTTTCACGCCCCAAAACCACGATACCATTATGAGGGACACCGCGGTGAAGATCTCCACTATATGGGGCTCATTAACGTGCACTGACATCGCACACTACATGGGCATGTAGCATTTCGCCTATATCGAAATGCGACCGCCACGGCCGGGATCGAGCACCGTAACCGCTAGACCACCGCGGCGTACAACAAGGAGGGGAGAATAGAGCATAGCATAGCTGTGTAAAGTATAGTATACCAACATGGAAAGGGAAATGAGGGCGAGGATGAGTGATGTGAGGGTGAGGGAAAGGAAAAGGTGGAGGGCAAATGATGGCATAGCCATGTGTAGTTTGGTATAGCAATGGGGTGGGAAAGGAAAGTGAGGGCGAGGAGGAGAGATGTGAGCTTGAGGATGAGGGATAGGGGGAGGGGAAGAGTAGTGGATAGCATAGCCGTGTGTCGTACAATACAGCAAGGGATGGGAAAGGAAACGGAAAGTGAGGAGTATTGACACCTGTAGCGAAAGAGAAAGCGGAAGAAGGTGCCGCTGCACCCCCTCCCCTCCCCTTTTCCCGCCATGGACGCCGAGCAGGCACGTTTGGAGCAGCAGCGCGCTTGCCTGCGAACGCCAGCGTTGGCGAAAGACAGGCGAATTGCTGCTGCGCACTTCCTCCAGCTTTCACGTTGAATGCGAAAGCATACTTTCATTTGTCCTAGTCGCTATTCCGCTATAGGCATTCAACATTCTTCTGCGGTTGATCAATCCGTCATAACGGGAACGATTGGGCGTAGCACATCCCGTCGTAAAGGCTAGTCTAAAGCGCAGAACATGACCGCGTGATATAAACATTGTCTCGTGTCACCGCAGCCTTGCCCGTACTGCCGCAAGGTGTACATCAACTTGTCGTACCTGCAAGCGCACGTGGTACGGTGGCACCCGGAGAATCATCTGCCGACAGAGGACGCCCTGCTGGCGCAACGGCAGCGAGTGGCCACTGTAACGGCACTTGCAACGCCGACTGAGTTCAACCGGAGCGTGCATGAGCTCAGGGGTCTCCTGCTGCAGAAAGAAGTGGCCAAAGGGAGCGAAGAATGACGATCGGAACGCTGCAATGCTGCGCACATTCCCAACAGCGAAAATAATTAGTGCAAAAAAGTCATGCCCCAGCGTGTGAATTGTACCAGTGTCGTATTTAATGTGCGCGTCGAGTGTGATGGTTCTGTGCACGGCACTGTTGTGTTTGAAAGCAGCTTATCGTTGATGACTTCCTCGCGGGCATCGACGCGACACGTTATATCGATTTACGATGGAACTATCCCCTTGGTGTCCCTAGCTGTCTCCTCGCTTATTAAATGCAATTCGCGCGCTTGTCACGTCGCTCCGTTTGCCAGTTCACGCTGCGTTCAAGTAGGTGGAAAGCGAGTCCGTCAGTACGATGCACTTCTGGCACCAATTATTAGTTGTGCTAGGTCACACTTCACCTTAGTGAGCTGACTTCAGGATTGAAAAGTGCCCACTCACATGTGCGCGCGCACTCATGCACTCGGGGACACAATCACTTCCAGAAGGAAACCTAAAGTAGAGCGTTGGTTATGCAGTTCATTAAAAAATATATCACCGATAATTACGATAGTGCCTGATGCGAATTCTGAGCGCAGCTGTTTAGGTGTTTTGATTTGGCGATCAGTTAAGAAAAAATATTTGAGAGAGGCACTGTGTGGCACGCAGTCGTTCGCACCGTTACGCCCCCCGACGGCGACGACAAGGGCGACGCCCCTTAACGCAGGAACGGCTGCCTAAGAGCAGCGCTCTAAGAACAACGCGAGAGTGAGGGACAGAAATAAGAAGCTTTTTTTAACACGAAAGTGTTTTATGCCGGGGCCCACCACGACTTCAGTGACGTATTTCCGTCACGGAAATGACGTTGAAAAAATGTACACGATCAGATGTCAAAGCCAAAAAGTTCCCTTAGCGGGCATCGAACGTATGACCTCTCGGTCCGGAACAACAGAAGCCGAGCACGCTATCGATTGCGCCACGGCCACAAACCCTGACTGCTTTACGAACGCGCTTTTTTATCTAGCACTTTCATCAGAGTGCTCCTCGTCAGCCTGGTGGTGTCACCCTCTTGGAGCAGTAAAGTAAAGTAATTCATCATTACTGTGGCTTCCGTGATTAGCACCTGCTACGCGCCCGTCTCAGTCGGCGTGTTTTCAGTAGAAGTGCAATTTTGTCAACGCCTGAACGCAACGCGAGGTGTCGACCTTAGCCCAATCGTCGGCCTCGCTCATAGCGTCCATCCAAACCACAAATGCGACGCGCGCCTCCTTCCAGTGGCTATAATACCGCGTTCGTCGCTTACACTCGCCCCCGAGAAAAGTCCCGCCGGGCTACTAGGGCGACACGACGCACTCAGCGTTTCCATGTAGTCCGACCGTGGCGTACGTTCAATCATACTTTAACATGCCGCGGGATGGCGACCTTAGACCAAGTTCTGCGCCCCAATAGCGACGCTCTTCTGGCTTGACGCCTCTTGCTCTGATTACGCTCCCGCCGTAAACATCTAGTGCTACCAGAATGGTTTGCTTAATCGTTGATTATGGACGTTAGTCGCGGGATGGAGATGTACCAACAAGCGTCCACATTGGTGGATCCACGTTATACGTTGTGCAAACTCTCCTGTTTCAATGTATAGTAAACATTCAATTACTTCTGTACGGGCACGTTTTACTTTCGTGTTATACCGATTCCTATGACGGAAGGATCAACCATGTTTTTTTTTTCATACCAGCGTTTGAGTTTTCTCGAAGTGTCTGTGTGCGCCAGTGCGTATGCGCATACATATGACGTGAGTCTGTTGTTTTCTTTCGCTTGAGCATGCTACTGTTGTGAATTTTTTTTGCCAGTGTATGTAACTGTGGTGGCGCGGAAGATGTGGAGAAAAGAACGAGCCGCCGTCCCCATGGTGAAGCCCCCGCTGGCCTCTTCTTTATTCGTATACACTGACTCTATTTCTCCGATGATGATGGCACCACTCCTCGTTTTCTACGCAGTTCTTAACATCCTCCACGCCCCCACAATGACGCGTGACGATTAAGACACACGCGGGTTCTAAGTACAAACAGTTTGTTCGTGAGCATTTGCTTCATGTCCAAGTCAATCCAGGTGGGACCATCCGGTCTCATCCTGCGCCTCGTCTTCCAGCGATGCTTGCGACGCTTGTTCCATATCCGCGAATTTCAACGCGTCGACCTTGATGGACTTGCGCTGTCGATGGCCAGTTTTCTTTGACATGAAAATCCATTGTGCAGTCTCTTCAATGAGGGTCCTGATGTTCTAATCTCGGATGCGTTCAGCATGGATGCATCATCCGTGTGCCTTCGCCTCAGTCTTCGCTGCATCATTCGCCGATGTGATACTGTCTCGGCATATAACTCTTGCACTGAGACAACCTGTATAATCAGCCATTCTTCTCCACCTTCTCGTTCGTGTTTGACACGAAGGGCGGCAGGTATGAGAAGTGTGCACGGCAGACCTTTTTATCCCCATGTCTTCTATAGATTCCCTCTCGCTTTATGATCTAGCCTTGGTTTGCTTCCGTCAGGCACTTGCACGCACGGAGGAGAGGACTTCGTGACATCGGAGTCTGTCATCTTCGGCGTGGACTCATCCTCAAGGTCTGGTTGATTGCCTTTTGTAATTCCAAACGCTGCCCGCTGTTCTGTCGTACAAATGTCTTCCTTCACCACATACACTTAAGTTGCAACTGTCTCGTCAATTGTTTCATGGGTAATGCACGCTGGCGAGAGTTCTAAAGGCGTGGGCCAGGTCCTTAGAAAGAGCATTTGTTCTGTGCAGGTTTCTTGGATGGTCTCTACTACAGTTAAGGCGCTAATTTGTCGGCTTCCACACCGTTCAGGAATTTTTCGTGAGGCTGATCCCTCTGGCATCTGTGCGACAAGATACGCATTGCCTAGATTGTGGTGACGCAGAAGGCGAGAGTCCTTTTCTTTCTGCTTCTGTTTTAATCTCTTGCCTTATTGATTCGAAGTGAGCCTGCCGAGCCTTTAATGAGTTCGCGATCTTGCAATCTGCTCTGACCCTAGCTTGAATAATACGGTCGTGTTAAATAAGTATCCGACCTTTGGTGGAAGAAAAAAATGCCCCCACCTCCCCGAAGGGAATCGTGAGGAAATGCGAATGCATTTCGCGCGCGCTTCACTCCGTTTATATATGGTGGTTGTTTGTTGTGGTTCGAAGAAGGAAAAGGCGCCTAATTTCTGCAGCCCGGTCGGGAGCACGGCGCAGCGCCTTTTTTTTTCTTCTTTTCTTTTTTTATTTTTTATTTTTTGTTTTTTTTTCCTTTTTTTATTTTTTTTTTCATATATAGCTCCGCCAGGGCTCCCGCGATGCGAGCGCCCTGACGCACTTGAAATGCATTCCCGCATTTAAAACTGGGTATGCGTAAAGCACGCAGCGATGGAGCGGTGTTTCCTACTGGAACATGCCAATCGCTGCTAATGTGCAATGAGACACAGAAGACTCCGACTGGACACAGAGACTCGCAGTCCGCTTTTAGTTAACGCGCACGCTGCGAATTTTTATTGTTCAACAACGCACAGGAGAAATCTCCCACCGGCACCACCTTGGAGGTCGAGATCCATTGCCATATATACGGGGTGGCCAGTGAACGGTTGTGCAGCGCGAGCAGTCGGTTTTTTCAACCAAGAAACTCGCTAGCAGACGCTGCCTGTGTCGGCGTCGCGAGGCGAGAGAGGGGGGAGCGTAGGAGAGGAGAGAGAGAGGGGGGGACGCGCATGCGCAGTGGGAGTGTGGACGCTGCGGGCAGAGATGCCTAGAGAAGAGAGGGGGAGCGTAGGAGAGGAGAGAGAGGTGGGACGCGCATGCGTAGTGAGGGTGTGGTTGCCGCGGGGAGGGATGCCTAGAGGAGAGAGGGAGGGAGAGGAGGGTTTTTATTTTTATTTTTTTAAAGGGTTTGCGCATGCGCAGTAAGGGTGGTCACGCCGCCCACCACCACCACCGGATTAAGCTTCGCCATAAGATGCTTCACATCCAACACCTGGCCGGCGCTTACCTCCTCAACCTATCCTCCTCCTCCGCGGACAACGCTGGACAACGCTGGACAACGCCGGACAACGCCGGACAACGCCGGATGCCTGACATAGCCCGACTATGAAATGCATTCGCATTTAAAAAAACTGGCATAATTGGAGCGTTGGAAACCTAATCCACCTCAAAGTAGTCCCCTTGGGACTCCACACACTTCTCCCAGCGGTGCTGCCATTGTTGGAAGCATTCTGAGAAGGCCTCTTTCGGAATGGAGTTTAGCTCAGCTGTCGTTGCAGCCATAATGTCCTCCCTTGTCTGAAATCGCTCTCCTTTCAATGTCCTCTTGAGTTTGGGAAACAGCCAGAAGTCGCAGGGGGCCATATCAGGAGAGTAAGGAGCCTGTTGAACTACAGGAGTCTGACTTTTCGCCAAAAAAGTCTGAACCAAGTGTGAGGAATGTGCAGGAGCATTGTCGTGATGGATGCGCCAGTTTCCTGTTGACCACAACTCAGGTCTCTTGCGCCGCACTGCATCACGTAGGCGACGGAGGACATCCCTGTAGTACTCTTTGGTGATTGTTTGACCCTGTGGTGCGTACTCGTGGTGTACCACACCGCGGGAGTCAAAGAAAGCACTCAGTATCACTTTGACGTTGCTGCGCACTTGGCGGGCCTTCTTTGGTCTTGGTGACGTGGAATGCTTCCACTGTGACGACTGGGATTTGGTTTCCGGGTCGTACCCGTACACCCAAGACTCGTCACCAGTGATAATGGTGTTCATGAAGTTAGGGTCGCTGCTTGTGAAATCCAGCATGTCCTGTGAGACTTCAACACGAAGTTGCTTTTGCTCCACCGTGAGCAGTTTCGGCACGAATTTCGCCGCAACTCGCTTCATGGCCAAATCTTCGGTCATAATGGAATGTGCAGAGAAAGTGCTGATGCCCACCTCTTCCGCAATTTCCCGGATAGTCACACGACGGTCCCGCATCACCACAGCGTTCACTTCGGCAATGACCTGGTCATTTCGGCATGTTGATGGCCGACCGGAACGTGGCTCGCTCTCCACCGATGTGCGGCCGTCTTTAAACCGGTTGTACCACTCCTTAATCTGTGTGCGGCTCAGAGCGTCGTCACCGAAAGCCGTCTTGATCTTCCCAATGGTTTCCACTTGGCTGTCGCCCAGTTTCTGGCAAAATTTGATGCAGTAGCGCTGCTCCAGTCGCTCCGTCATTTTCCTTGCAATGAAAAACCGACGAGAGCACTGCGCACTACCTCACTTAAACGCTGCGTCCCAGCGACTGACGCTATTGGCAGGCGGGAAAAAATTCACGCATGCGCACGAAGGTTCAAGGTTGGCTGATGCAAGCGCGCTTGTGTCAAATCCATCAGGTGCTCGCAAAAAAAAAAAAAAGGTCGGATACTTTTCTAACAGACCTCTATGGTGGTCATAAACTTCGGCTTCCTCAATCTCCGCTTCCAAGTAATCAATTTCAATGTGTCCTCTACCTTCTTATCAATTCTTTTGAGAAGCTTGTACTGTTCAATCAAAATGCGATGAATATTGCGCAATTCACTTACTGCTGGGCGATCTACGTGAATAAGACGTTTGATCTTTGCTATGGCTTGCGGGGCGGCCTTGAGCACTTGACTCAGTCTTTCGAATACGGCCTCCATGATCCGGTTCATTGTCAGACACGTGAGAAATCACTGGTCGGCCGTATCGCGAGGCGAAGTCGGAGACAACACGGGGTCCATCCCAGAAGGTTCGCACAACGAAGATCCGGCAGTTCTTGGGCTGTCACTCTTGCTGATCTAGGTCTCGTGAATGGTTAGGCCTCGCACGACAGCTTCAGCGAACGGCAACGTCACGAAAAGCCTCCAGGCTACAGATGCAGTCGAAAATTCGTAAAGCCCGCTCGGTCTCACCTCTGAAGGTCCTTTCTCCCATGTTTCACGGCACCAAACTGTGGAGAAAAGGACGAGCTGCCGTCCCCAAGGTGAAGCCTCCCCGCTGACCTCTTCTTTATTCTATACACTGACTCTATTCCTCCGATGATGACGGCCTCACTCCTCGTCTTCTACACAGTTTTAACAGAATGACTGTTTCAGTGCTCCTCTTACCTTGATTACCTGTACACATCACATACAGTCGGGAAAACTATAGATGTCTATTATCGCCGCGGAGTGAGACACCGACGCCACAACTTTATGAAATCTAAAGCGACGATGCTCAAACTCTACTAAGAGCGAAAAGCACGGTCGTATGTACTATTCCTTACCACTCCTCATCGGCAGCTACCCTTCCGTGACGAACTGCTATGTCGGCTAGACGAGCTTCAGCGAACGTGTGGCAGCCTGGCGGTGGGTGACTGCAAGCTCGGGTCGTCGGGTGCTGATGCCGGTGAGGCCGTTCCTTGGGAGCCATCGGCCGAGCCTCCAGGCTCGCTCTCAGAGGGAGTGGCGGCGCTGGCCAGTCTGTCCGAGCGGTTGAAACAAGAAAAGGAGGAAGTACACCGTCGTCTCGCGCAACAGGAGCGCTTTTTTCCTGCAGCGCATGGAAGCGCTCGCCGGGGTCCTCCACGCGTGCACAAAGGTACGCTCTATCCTGACTGTCAACACATGTAGGGAAAAGAGGCAAATCGCCGTGAGGAGGAGTATCGCTTGTGAACTTGGTTAACCTGTTATAATGTTCATACGAAGGGTAAAGCTACGGTGATTTAACGAAAGAACCAATGAGCAAACAAATATTTGGTGGAGGATAAAAAAATTGAGCGTGAACTCCTGTTCCTTCACGAGGTACGGTGGTACGCCAAGAGAGACGGAAAACCTCCTGAATGCGAGTCACGATTCCGAAGTGATTTTTTCCTAGAGGGACACCTCAAAGGGCACGTGCATATTATTGCTGATATTAGTGTCTACGGTAATGCAGTAGACCAATATATTGCCACTCTGCGTTTCTTATTTTCACTTTTGCTGTATTTGGTTTTCGCCCACAAAGACTGTCAGCAATGCTCAGCGCAAACCGCGCCTCATAGTTCGAGAAGCTTCGCGAATATTGTAGAACGTTTTGTTAAGATTGCGCGCGAGACGCGAACACACGAGCTTATTCTAGAGCTTGCGCGATAAGCAGTGATAAGGCCGGAATATTCGATGACACACGTATAAATGCCGACGTGCTTCACCGCTTGTCAGTTGATCGACGGCCGACGCTCTGTTCGCCGCTATCAGTGCCATTGTGTACTGCTGTAATCTGACTTTCCGTTTACCGGCCACAAGTTCGGCCAAATAAAGTTTTATCTTGGACATATCGATTGCTGCCTTCGTGAACGTCACGACCATGTGACATCTGGTGGAGGTGCTGCTTCTTTCATGTACCGGACGCCCCCGTCAAGCCGTGAACCCAGCCCAAGCCACGAAGAAGACGAAGCAAAGGACAACCATCATCGTCGAACCAGCCGCAGGCACCAGGGACTACAGCCAGAACACGGACTTCTACCAGAAAACACCAGGGAAACCAGGACTGTTACTTCAACCGCAGGCACAATGACCACCCCCGTGCCGCCTGCACCAATCGTGCTCCGGCAGCCCAAAGAGCCGCCAACATTCCGCGGATCATCAGTCGAAGATCTGGAAAGCTGGCTTGAAGCTTATGACCGGGTCGCCATCCTCAATCACTGGAGCGACGACGAAGCTTTCGGCACGTTTATTTTGCCTTAAAAGTCGCCGCTCGGACCTGGTTCGAGAATCAAGAGCGAAACCTCACAACGTGAGACGTTTTTCCCGCCAGGTTCCTGGCCACTTTCGCAAGTGTGGTCCGCGAGGAGAAGGCTGAAGCCCTCCTCTAAACCCGTGTGCAGCTGCCAAATGAAAACGTGGGGCACTTCGCGGAAGAGATGACTAGACTCTTTCGCCACGCCGACCCCGAAATGCCCGAGGACAAGAAAGTTCACCTCCTCATGGGAGGAGTTAAAGAGGAGCTTTTCGCGGGACTGATGCGGAACCCACCGAACAGTGTCCAAGAATTTGTGTCGGAAGCAACAACTATCGAAAACACCCTGGAAATGCGCACACGACAATTCAACCGCCGCTCTACGCCAGGCTATGCAGAGATCCAACCACTGTGCTCCAACGATCTGCGGGAGACCATAAGCGCCGTAGTGCGCGAAGAACTTCGCCGTATGTTCCCGTCGTGCCAGCCTCAAATTTCGTCAATTGCAGACATCGTCAGAGTGGAAATCCAGCAACCGCTGGTTATCCCTCAGTCTGCGCAGCCGCAATCCCAAGCCATGAGCTACGCTGCTGCAGCGCGACGCTACGCTCCGCCTCCACGTCCACGTCAAGAGGCCGCACAGCCGCATTTCCGTCGCAAGACACCGCCGCCACCAGCACCGACGCCATACCACCCACTTGCCGGCCAGCGCTACGCTCCGAGGAAGACCGACGTGTGGCGCGCCCCCCGACCACCGCCCACTATGCTACCACTGTGGAGAAGCCGGCCACACTTACGGACGCTGCCAATACCGCCAGGTGGAACTACGTCGGTTCGCCATCGACGCTCCGCGTCCACAGCGGGGTAAAAAACCACGCGACATCGCCGACTACCTCGCAGGAGGGCAGTGGACGCCCCGACGATCTTCCCGATCGCCTTCGCCAGGCCGCTATGCCTTACCGCATCGCAGGCAGTACGCCGGCCCTGCTCGGGGCAATCTCCTAGCCCTTACCCGGAAAACTAAGGGAAGCAACCGATGGAGGTGCGGTTGCTGTACGACGAACTACCGAAGATCCTCCGCCGCCAACGACGACGACGCCGCAACGAAATCTAAAGAACCCGTCGCAGAAGAACGGGGCCCTGACGGGCAAACTTCGCAACACGAAGAAGACATGACTACGCAACGTGGAACCAGCGGAACAAACCGACGCAGCCGTGGCCCGACGCCACGACCTAACCGCAACGCGAGACGACGATGAACTAGAGACCTCGACGTTCTTATTAACGGCTACAGCGTGACAGCTCTCGCCGATACTGGAGCCGACTATTCCGTCATGAGTGGGCCGTTCGCCGCGAAGCTCAAGAAGGTGAGGACTGCTTCGGAAGGACCCGAAATCCGGACAGCTTGAGGTCACCTAGTAACGCCAGCAGGAATCTGCACAACGAGTCTCCATTAACAACCGGATTTATCCCGCGAGCTTCGTAGTCCTACAGCGCTGCTCGAGAGATGTCATCCTTGGTATGGACTTCTTAGGCCTTCACGGCGCAGTCATCGATATCAAATCGAAGTCGATAAGGCTATACACAGAAAAAGCACTACCACCGCACACGCCGCAAGGAAAGCACGCCTTGAATGTGTTGGAAGACCACGTCACCATTCCCCCACTCTCTAGCGTCAGCATTTCCGTGGGCACTCAGAAATCAACAGACCAATCAACAGTTGAAGGTGACCAACACCTGATTTTCAACCGCGAGATTTGCGTTGCCAGAGGAATAGCCGAGCTACGAGGAAGGAGAACAACAGTGATGCTCACGAACTTCAGCAACGAATACAAGCACGTGAGCGAAGGCAGGACGGTTGCCTATATCGATGAAATTGTGGAAGCCGGCGACACTTTCGCCCTCGCCGAGTCTACGGAACCTGCTACGACGAACCAAGATCATTAATTACCTTTCGACATTAATGCGGGCCTTCCGACGCATAAGCAAGAAAAGCTCAAAACGCTGCTCCTGCAATACAAGGACTGCTTTTCATCGTCGTCAAGAATTCGGCAGCAGACACCGGTCGCAAAACATCGCATCATAGCCGAAGAAAGTGTCGGGCCACTTCCTCAGCGTCCGTACGGAGTTTCGACGCGAGAACGCGAGGCCATACAGAAACAAGTCGACGAAATGCTACGCGACGACATCATCCAGCCTTCAAAGAGTCCGTGGGCGTCACCTGTTGTGTTAGTGAAGAAGAAAGATGGAACCCTACGTTTCTGCGTCGATTATCGTCGCCTGTACAAACTCACGAAGAAGGACGGGTACCCTCTCCCACGAATAGACAACGCCCTAGATCGGCTCCACAACGCGAAGTACTTTTCTTCGATGGAACCTCAAGACGGGCTACTGGCAAATCGAAGTCGACGAGAAAGACCGAGAAAAGACTGCCTTCTTTACACCATACGGTTTGTTCGAGTTCAAGGTCATGCCCTTTGGTCTTTGCTGGGCGCCTCCGACTTTCCAACGGGTTATGGATACAGTACTGGCAGGATTGAAGTGGCAAACTTGCCTCGTTTACCTGTACAACATCGTTGTGTTTTCCTCGAACTTCGACGAACACCTCGAGTGCCTTGAATCCGTGCTTCAAGCAATCAAGAGCTCCGGACTCACCCTGAAGCCGGAAGAGTGCCGCCTCGCGTAAGAGGAGCTCCTGTTTTGGGGTCACGTGATGAACAAGACTGGAGTGCGCCCAGACCCACAGAAAACAGCTGTCATCGCCGCCTTCCCGCCACCCACCGACAAGAAGGCCATGCGCCGATTTCTCGGCTTGTGCGCCTAGTACAGACGCTTCGTCAAAGACTTTTCACGCATCGCAGAGCCACTAACGCAGCTCACGAATACCGACGTCGAGTTCCGGTGGGAAACGGCGCAACTTCAAGCAATTCAGGAACTGAAACGACGCCTGCAGACGCCTCCGATACTTGCACATTTCGACGAAAACGCCGATACGGAAATCCACACCGACGCAAGCAGCGTAGGACTCGGCGCCGTTCGTGTGCGGAAGACTAACGGAGAAGAAAGGGTTATCAGTTATGCTAGCCGGTCGCTATCCAAGGCAGAAGGCAACTATTGCGCAACAGAAAAAGAGTGCCTTGCCATCATCTAGGCTAGGCCAAAGTTTCGCCCCTACCTCTATGGAAGGCCCTTCAAAGTTGTGAGCTACCACCACGCCTTGTGCTTGCTAGCTAACTTGAAGGACCCTTCAGGTCGACTCGCACGATGGCGTTTGAGACTTCACGAATTCCAAATCACCGTCGTTTACAAGTCCGGACGAAAGCACTCTGACGCCGACTGCCTGTCCCGTGCCTCCGTTGACCCACCACCGCAGGACGACGACGACGGGGACTGCTTCTTGGGAATCTTAAGCGCTGATGACTTCGCCAAACCACAGCGCGCCATTCCGGAACTCAAGGGCCTTGTGGAATAGTTCGAGGGCAAGGCCACCATAGTTCTAATGGTATTCAGACGAGGACTATATCTTCTTCTTTTCCCCAACCACTATCTCTCTCTGTAGCCGTTTTTCTTGCGGAACGGTGTTCTCCTAAAGAAACACTTCTCGCCACTTCGGGCCGACTCCCTCCTCGTAGTACCTGCAGCGTTACGTCCAGAAGTTCTGGATGCTCTGCATGACGACCCGACGGCTGGACACCTTGGATTTTCCCGTACGCTTGCGAGGATACAAGAAAAGTACTACTGGCCTCGCCTCACTGCCTACGTCACCCACTACGTGAACTGGGCCAGCTGCACTTCTGCAGCCCATCGAGCCACCTCGCCAGCCATTCCTGCAAATCGGCATAGACTTACCGGGGCCGTTCCCGACGTCAAATTCCGGAAACAAATGGATCGTCGTAGCTGCTGACTACCTCAACCGCTACGCCGAGACAAACACCCTGCCTAAGGGCAGTGCCGCCGAGGTAGCAAAGTTCTTCGTCAAGAACATCGTACTGCGTCATGGCGCCCCAGAGGTCCTCATTACCGACGGAGGTACGGCCTTTACGGCGGACCTAACTCAGGCGATCCTATGGTACAAGCAAACAAGTCACCGTCGGACCACCGCCTACCACCCACAGACTAATGGCCTCACTGACGTCTAAAAATGAGCGTCGCCGATATGCTGGCCATGTACGTCGACGTCGCGCATAAGACGTGGGATGACATCCTTCCGTATGTAACCTTTGCATACAACACGGCCGAACAAGAAACGACGCAGATGACTCCGTATGATTGTTCTACGGAAGGACCCCGGCAACGACGCTCGACGCCATGTTGCCCAATGTCTCCGACGAGGAAAACATCGACGTCACCGTGTACCTTCAGCGCGCCGAAGAAGCCAGACAACGCGCCCGTCTGCGCATCAAGAGCCAGCAAAAGACCGACAGCCGTCGCTACAACCTTTAACGACGCCACATGGACTACCATCCCGGTGACCGTGTATGGGTCTGGACGCCAATACGCCGACGGGGACTTAGTGAGAAGCTTATTCGACGATACTTCGGACCTTACAGGGTACTTCGACTTCTCGGCGCACTCGCCTACGAGGTTTTTCCTGACGGCATTACGAACTCTCAGCGGCGACTTGCGCGACCTGAAGTCGTCTATGTCGTGCGCCTCAAGCCGTATTACGCGCGTTAGTGAATCTGAGGACTGTACTTTTAAATGCGAAGCATTTCTTAGCTAACTTGGCGAAATTGGTATGAGGAGACACTTCTGTATGACTGACAGAAATGCCAGGTGGTAATACTCGTATGAAAGTCATGACGCGCTGTCATGTATACCATGACATATATGACACGCTCATGGTGGGTTCGTGGCTGTTTAGCCAGCTGACATGTACCAAATTTGGTATTGGGGGTGACGTGACTGTATAACGAATATTAATTACAGGTGGTAACATGACAATCATGACATCCATGTCATGTACAACATGATTTACATGCCATGCTCATGGTACACTCACGGCCATTTCGCTAGCTTTATACACACCAAAATTGTTGTTGCGCGACGTCACTGCATGACGAACTTAAATGTTAAGTAGTAATAAGAAAATCATGACATTCATGTCATGTACGGCATGACTTGCATGCCACACTCATGGTGCACTAGCGGCCAGTTCGCTGCCTTCTTATACACCAAATATGGTATTGCGTGACGTGACTGTATGATGAACGTAAATGGCAGGTGATAATATAAAAATAATGAGTAATGTCACGTACAGCATGACTTGCATGCCACGGTCATGGTGCGCTCACGGCCGTTTCGCTAGCTTGATATACACCAAAATTGGCATTGCGTGACGTGACTGTATGACGAACATAGACAGCAGGTGGTAACATGAAAATCATGACATTCATGTTGTGTGCAGCATGACTTGCATGCCACGCTCATGGTGCGCTCGCGGCCGTTTCGCTAGCTTGATATACACCAAACTTGGTATTGAAGTGACGTGACTGTATGACGAACATAAATGACAAGTGGTAATATGGAAATCATGACATGTCATGAGCGACATGACTTGCATGCCACGCTCATGGTGCGCTCGCAGCCGTTTCACTAGCTTGATATGCACCAAAATCGGTATTGCGTGACGTGACTGTACGACGAACATAGATGATAGGTGGTAGCGCGAAAATCATGACATGCATGCCATTTACGGTATGCATTATATGCCAAGCTCATGGTGCCCACGCGGCAGTTTCGCTGGCTTGACAAACACCAAAATTGGTAGTGCGTGAGGGGACTGCATGACGAACATAAAAGACAGGTCCTAACATGTAACATGACATGCATGTTATGTACAGTATCATTTGTTCCTTGCTGGCTACTTCGCATTACATCGATTCCGCACAATGCGTGGGATCTGCCGCTTTTTGCTTTTCTGTTGTGCTTTCTTTTTTGTGCTTATTGTTTATTCTGCTTTCTTGCTCTACTGTTGTTATTTATTGTTGCAGGCATTCGCCCCCCCCCCCCCCCCCCGTGTTCTGTCTTAAGCACCTGGGCGATGTTTTTTCAGAGGGGGGGCATTGCCACGCGCGTTTCTTATTTTCACTTTTGCTGTATTCGGTTTTCGCCCACAAAGACTGTCAGCAATGCTCAGCGCAAATCGCGCCTCATTGTTCGAGAAACTTCGCGATTACTGTAGATCGTTTTGTTGAGATTGCGCGCAAGACGCGAACACTCGAGCTTATTCTGGAGCTTGCGCGACAACCTGTGATAAGGCTGGAATATTCGAAGACACCTGTATAAATCCCGACGTGCTTCACCGCTTCTCAGCTGATCGACGGCCGACGGTCTGTTCGCCGCTATCAGTGCCATTGTGTACTGCTGTAATCTGACTTTCCGTTTACCGGCCACAAGTTCGGCCAAAGAAAGAGTTTCATGTTGGACATACCGATTGCTGCCTTCGTCAACGTCACGACCACAAGACAATATTTATAATGAAGGATTCATTAACGACTCTTTGTGCTTAAAGTACAAACGTCGGGAGCATGGTCGTGTATTTGTTCATTCAAAGAGTACTAACTATGGTGGCAGTCGGCACAGCCAAGTAGGCATGACAGGTTTTACATAAATATTATGTTCATCTTCAACAAGCACCAACCTTCTCATGCTTTGACATCGGCAACGCAAACGAACCTTTTAACACAGGTTGAAGTATTGCTCAGTAATTAGATATATGTCCAATGTTCCGCTAGTTGGTACTCTCCTTGCTTTGCTGGCCATTTGTATCCCTGCAGCAACCTCCTCGTTATATAAAGCACTACTATCGTAAACAGAAACAAAGTTGTTCGCAGTCCTGCGACCTATATCACGCACGCTGGAGGTAAAGACATACGGTCGACATCTAGAGAAAGTGCCCTCACACCGATTGCCTCGTTTTGATATTTGCCAGTGTGAAATCCATGAAGCCAGTGCAATATATACGCGTATTAAGCTCTGTTGCCATGGGGCCACAGCTGAACTCGCACAATATTCACACAAAACACTACGGAAACCTACTTCAGGGGGGGGGGGGTTAGGAAGCATTTTTCAAATACAATTATGGAAGTTTATTGCCTCATAAACCAATTACTGCAAAAAAATTTCTCAAATCTGTCAAAAATCAGAAGAGTTGCAGGGTTTTTTCGGGCAGTTTACGCACTTTCTCTTTTCTCTTGTCACGACGAGTGTGCTGGAAGTTACATAGGGAGGAATGACACGGGGGAAAGAAGTTACGTCAGTGCGTGTCTTAACCTGCAGAGCGCGTAATAAAGCGCGATTGTTCTCTCCCGTTGTGATTCCTGCCCGCGAGTGCGGTACACTGTGTAACGTTAGCAGACTGTGGAGCGCAGCACCGGCACTTGGCGGGACACCGTGGCAAGAAGCGCATCTGATGCAAACGCCTACCTTGATTTATGCGGTTATTCGCCAATAGCAAGCTGTGTGCTGTTCGACGTCAAACAGCAGGCGCCGGCAGCTGCGAAGAGAGTGAGCACAGGACTCTATATGAAAAGAGTCCGCCTGACAAAGTGCCAAATTGGCGCTCCCCTTGTAAGCTATCTTCGCCGCGCACGACCGCAAGATTTGGCGGAGATGTACGTAGCAGTGGCTTCTTTCCACAGGATGTGTTTTCTCGCGAAGCCAGAGGGTTGGTTCATCCACTACTCTCCTTAATATAAGTTTCCCGGTACAGTGCGAAAAAGTGTTTGGGACAGCATACAAAATACCGAACATGTTATAGAGACTGCAAAATACCTCGAAAAGTAATTATTTACATTAAACGCGTTCGTCGCCCTCGCTCGCGCGCTATTACCCGTCGGTAGAACGTACGATGCGCTCGAGCTTCCGGTCAATTTGGACTTGATACGGGACTTGGCGGCGACGGCAAAAATTCGTCGGGACTGGGCATACAATTGTCTTCGCAATAAAATAATCCCAAGATGCTTTCTTGTAAAATCCAGAACCAAGCCAATTAATTAACAGCCGAAAAAGTTTTGTTCACCCGCCACATGACTTGTGTCATAAACTGCTTATCCGAAAGCTTGCCTTTGTCCTTCTTGAAAATACAGCTTCCCATGTTCAACGCATGTGTTACCAAGAGCACGGAGGCACACGAATGGGACTTCAGCACACGAATCACATTTGTCTTTGAGGGAAGCGCTGCCTTCGTGCAGGGAAAAATTATTCATCTCAGCTGTAGAGGCCTGTTGTAAAGTTTTCTAGCAGCACTGAACTTGTCTGTGTGGCTTGATAATTCTGTCTTAGTTCTTTGTGAGTGTGTGAGTCGATTTAGGTATCGCACAGCACAGTCTACCGTTTGACTAGTACATAAGCCAAAGCGCTGTGCGCACGCCTATGACACTAAGTACAAGATACGCTGATGCGTAATTAAGTTGCAAAAGAATGCTCCTCGATTATCATCATCATCAGCCTGACTACGCCCACTGCAGGGCAAAGGCCTCTTCCATGTTCCGCCAATCAACCCGGTCCTGTGCTTTCTGCTGCCATGTTATACTTGCGACTTCTTAATCTCACCTGCCCACCTAATTTTCTGTCTCCCCCCTGACGCGTTTGCCTTCTCTTGGAATCCAGTCAGGTACCCTTAATGACCAGCGGTTATCCTGGTTGCGCGCTACGTGCCCGGCCCATGTTCATTTCTTCTTCTTGATTTCAACTATGA
>JALIZH010020453.1:32500-59764 GCA_030522465.1 Rhipicephalus appendiculatus | reverse complement strand
CTCGGGCAACACCACACGGCGGGTGTGAGCCACAGACACTATATGCGAACAGCAACTATACGTCAGCAATAACATGTACTGTTATTGCAACAGAAAGAACCACATTACATTTGAATGATGACTCGAAGCTTGTTTGGAGAGGTGGGCAATAAGGAATAGAAGATGGTGCTCATGTGAGTACTGGCGTGGACCTGAGCTGTCAGAGCAGTAAGCTTTCGCCTCCACCGAGTCTCAATAGAACTCTCAGGATTTAATAGTATTGTTTCCTCCTTCCCCTCCTTTCCAGGGTGAAGTTGCGGGCATGGGGGAATGGGGGGGCACACAAAAATCAGTACTGTGATCGAAAGTTGAAGTTTACTTGCGCTAGGTATTCATAAGTTCAACCGGTAATCGGGTATGTTAAGGTTTTGGGCCCGGGGAAAAAAGGGGGAGAAGGGTTGGTCGTTGGTTCAAACGTCGCATTCGCTTTCTCTGCTATTCTCTTATTTTGATACTCTCTAAGAAAATAGGAGCCTTTTTTTTTTCTTTTTTTTTTTCGTAACAATAACCACTTCCACGGACGTACTGCGGTAAAAGGTACAACAGAGACCGTTGCGAATCCAACATAAAACCTTCGCTGGACTCACTACATACAGCAACACACAGCTACAATCACCGCGATCACGTTGCTGGGATTAGGAGCAAGAATGTTATCACACAAGACAGAGAGATTTACCGTGGCCTCTTGGCTATTTGCATGTTCTTTCACGTTAAACATCGAAATCGCAACCGGAGCGCCGGGCAGGCTATCGATAACAGCCTCGTGGGATCAATTACCAAACGCCTTTCATCTCTTTCTTCTAGAGCAACGTTCAGACAGGAGGCAGATATAACTATTCGGATCACGCACTTGCATGATCACCGCCGCGCCTCGCAAACTCGGAGAAAAAGCAGCTCTGAAATTAGATACGGTGGCGACCTCGTGGGAGTCACGTTGTTGGTATAAGAGCTTTGTGTCGATTGGAAAGTCGTTGCCTGCGGCATAAGAAGACTTTACAGTCGTCAGCGAGAAACCGAAGTACACGGATAGAGATAAAAGAAAATTTTATTGCACTTACTCAGCGCAGTCGCGGCAGGTATAAGTGCTTACGAAGCTGAGAACCAGCAATGTTGGCGATGGGGCCCTTCCGAACAGGTGGCTGAGAAAAATTTCTCGGCCATTAACACCCAATAGCAACCGGTGAGGTTTATGGTTCCCGAATGAAACTAAAAACAAACAAAAATAGAATCAGCGTCTGTTTTGCGAAGGCAGGATATTTTTGCGGTGGAATGAAGACCGATGTGCAAATGAGGTGGCGACAGCTGTAAATCAAGAAATGCCCGCGTGAGGTCCGCTCGGTGCTCGATTTAAGCTTATCTAACCCTTAACTGAACCCTTCCTTTTTGAACGTTAACCCTGCAGCTGCGACCGTGCATGCACTGCACGCGCAGGTGGCGGCCCCAGCCGTCGTCGCTCTCTTGTCGCCCCAAGGCACTCGTAGGATTTTACGAGCTGTGGAAAAAGAAAAGCAAATGAAGAAAAGTCAGACGGGAAAAATGTTTCACTCTTTCTCTCGCTAAAGCGCATCGAGAAGACGTGAGTGGCATGAGAGACAACTCGTGGAGTAGCCGACGCCGATTCATCGAGAAGAACTCTCGGCATTTCCGGCGGTGCCGCCCATAGCTTGCGCCAACACGCAAGGGTGACAGAGGCGAGCGCGATCTGTACGTTCGGGTGCAGTGCATGAATTCAACTAATGTCCCTACGCAACGCTTCTTTCTTCATCGAAGGACACACCACGTTCGAGTACAAGATCCGTGCAGTGTGGCGAAGGCCAGAGCTCGTGCCAGGTGGCCGATGAGTAACGAGGTCCGGCCACGTGTACCTGAAGACAGGAGCGCAGGCCCATTGTGGCGCAAGTAGGCGTTGCCAGGTAGGCACACGCCAGAGGTCGGTTTTTTGTCGGATGAGGTTACACATGTGCGCAGGGTTCTTTCTTCATTAGAGGGTGGGGGGAGGGGGACAATGTTTAACCGCAGCAGCACGTCCCCCCATCTTCCCGACATCCATAGGCGTGCGCACAGGGGTGGCAGGTGCAGGGGGGGTCATACCTTTACTCAATCGGACCTGCACCGTCATTGTCCCGTCATGGACATGAAAGTCTACGGCGATAACGGCAACCGAAGACCACTCGTGTTGCATTCCAAGAACCATTTATTTCCCATATTTACCCCTGGAACGCCGCAGACCAAAGTCAGATGATCGTTGTTGAGAAGCACGTGAGCGCTTTATTTTCGATTTCGCATCCATTGCAAAGCTTCCTTTTTGCTAAGGCGAGGAGGGGGGAGGGGGGGGTACTTGATTAGCTAGAGGGGGGCGCTGCTGTGAAACTTGGCCACCCCTTAAATTCGACAAAAGCCACTAAAACGTCGAAAAAAGGAAGAAAACTGAGAGGCAGAAGCAGAGACAGTGAACACAGAGGTGGCTACTAACAACTGACGTTTATTTCGAAAAAACGCCTTCTCCTCAATCCGTACAGCGCATGCGCAAAAGCACCCCACTAAATCACATCTCCAATCTTACCTACGCAAATCAGTTCTGTTCAAGAAAATCGCACTCTTTCCTGGTCAAAAACACAGAAGCTGCGCTTATACATTTATCCGGACCAAGCTTCCAAATATGGTACGCCTCAATGATTTCCCTTTCACGCTGCGTCTTAGCCTTACCTACCTTTTTTCGACGTTTTAGTGGCTTTTGTCGAATTTAAGCATGTACCAACTTGCCCAACAAGCAACACTCTTGGCCACCCCTAAATGGAGATAGAGCGGCCGTGGCACGCCTATCCGACATCCTCATGTATGGGGGGGAGGGGCGCCCCCCCCCCCCCCCTATTCACCTAAGAGGGGGGGCGCAAAGTAAGCCCCATACATTGACATAATAGCGAGTGCGTCCCCCCCCCCCCCCCCCCTTCTGAAGGGGAACCCTGCGCACGCCTGGCCCTTACTGTTAGAATGCAGTGCAAAGACGACGAATTTTGGGGATGGGGGGATCTGGCTCCCCCCGTTCCCCCCCTTTGCTCACGTCTATGGACGGACGCGATCCCTAGCATCATCAGCACTGCACAGAATTGTTGAAAAGGAATGCATGTACACGCGACGGGGAGGCACTGGCGTATATACACGTTACGCAGACACTTGCATGTAAAGAAGCAGCACCGAATGGCACGAGCTTCTCATTGGATACGTGCACGTCTAGACGCCTTCGAGGGCATTCCGCCATTCGAAGTCAGCGACGCGTGACCCGAATAATGTGGGAGACGTCGTTCGGACGTGTGCGCCTCGTTCGGTGCAGTACGTAAGCCTTTCTTCGAGGCCGTGCATCATCCGCGTCGCCCTTAGTTCGTTGCAGAGCAGTGCCACGTACGAGGCAAGGCATATTGCGCGCAAAGAACGATTAATTTCGCTGTAGAAAAAAATCATTAAAAGAACACGCGCGTAGGAAAAAAAAAAAGAAATTATCAGTTGCGGAGTGTGCCGTGGCGCAGGTGTCAAACCTGAGATGCAAGCATCTGCCGCTAATGAAAGTTGAAAATTGATAGTCCGTTCACTGCTCCTTTTTTTTTTTTTTTTGTCTTAAATCCAATATTGTCGAGGGGGGAGCATTATACTAAGTCCAAGCAGTTCAATTCTGGAATGAACCCCCCCCCCCCCCCCCCCCAAACAATAAAAAAAAAAAAGAAAGAAAGAATCGAAGTGCTGGATAAACCCCTATATATAAGACAGCCGCTTACAAAAGTTGCTGGTCCCTTTACAGTGCTAAGGAAGTCACTGGCGCAGGCATATATGTTCTGCGAAGCACACTTCATTCACTTGTATCACGCGTGATTCACTTTAATGTACGTTGGCTCACTTTTCAAGCACTTGATTAAAAAAGAAACGCGACTCCTAAGCGATATCTGTGATGGTTCTCCGCATATATGCTCGCGCTCCAGAGTTACCTTATTTTTACGAGGTGTTTGCGTTCCATCACAACTCTTAACTGTATTCTCTCGCTAGCATCACCGAGACGTTCAGGCATTTGAGTGAGTCGCTCGGCCGTTAAACTCAACCCCGCAAGCTTTTATTGCGCAGATGAACAGATATAAATGTGCAAACGAGCCTCCGGCGCGCAGTCCCGCTATCGTATAATTACTGCATAGCATGCGGCCTATTTTGCAACGAGCGCGATATCGTGGAGCTACGCTGGAACGTGAACGACCTCTCGGAATTTCGGGTCTCAGCTCCGCGGGCGAAAAATGGCGGTTCACGGCCGTATTTCGGATAACTGGATCTTCGCATGTTTATAGAGCACCATTTCCAAAAAATTGGGGGGACCCTTAATCTTTGCCTTTAAGAGTTGAACGCGATAGCGATATCCTGTCCCGAGTGCCTACTTCAACCACTTAGTGCATACTTGTTATGCACCCACTACGTGGTGTTAAGGGAATACGGCGCAGTAAGGTGTGTGCCGTTTGTGATGGGTGGCCGGCTTTAAACTAAGAAATCGTCATGATAGTCACATATTCTGACGCCCGATGGCAATGTACGCTTGTACCACGCAATATTCCTGGGATATTACATGTTATATTGCGACGCCTATATAAAGGACGCTTGCGTTTGCGAAGCATGGAAGTTATTTTCACTGCATTTCCAAGCAGAGGAAGTTATTTTCACTGTGCTTCCGAGCAGAGACGTGGCTGTGTGGTAGAACACCTTCTTGCCACGCAGACGGCCCGGTTTCGATCCTCACTCGGACCCGGAAATTTTTATTATTTATTTTATTTGCATCTTGCTCGATTTTTCGGTCACGGAAAAGATGATGATTTTTCGCTCACAACCAACGACGCCGACGCCGGAATTTCTGCGAAACGAGCTCTTCAACGCTATCGCGTTAAAAAATATTAGAACGCAAACACACACACACACACACACACACACACACACACACACACGCACACACACACACACAGGCACCAAACATGAACAGCGCTCTGCGTTTGGTGCCTGGGTGCGTGCGTATGTTTGCGCTCGAATTATTTCTGGAAATGAGAACTAGCCCAACAACAAGTTCCTTTATAGAGCACCAAGTGCAATCAAAACAATCTCTGCTCCCTGGAAATGATGAACGGCACAGTTGAATGTATATGCGGCCAGCATTCCGAAACTATGTGAAGTTCTTTCGAATTATCTACGCGGCCACCAGTTTATTCTTACCGCTTCGACTGCTGCTCGATATTTCGTTCACAACCGAAACTTAGAATCGACTGACTCACTGTTAAAGTTATGGTGTGTTATAGATGCCAAAGCCGCAATTATTCGTGGCTAAAGTTGTCTGACTGATTGGTTTTTAACATCGAAAAAATCACGCCATATCCACGAAGTGAATGATGATGAGTGGGCGAAGCTCGATCGGTTTTCATCCATGGCAGAAAGAGAATGTGTGGTCTGGAACGCGCTTATACTTCATGGTCATCAGCGTCATCGTCATCGTTATCACGTGTAGTGGGTACAATCCACTATACTGGAACGCGCTTATACTTCATCGTTATCACGTGTAGTGGGTACATTACACTATACTGCGTCATCGTCATCTTTATCACGTGTAGTGGGTACATTCCACTATACTGGAACGCGCTTATACTTGATCGTTATCACGTGTAGTGGGTACATTCCACTATACTGCGTCATCGTCACCTTTATCACGTGGAGTGGGTACAATCCACTACACGTGGCTACCTACCTACCTACCTACCTACCTACCTACCTACCTACCTACCTACCTACCTACTACTACTACTACTACTACTACTACTACTACTACAGAGGACGGACAGACCCCCGCCCTAAGGAGCTTCGCCCCCTAAAACACCACAGGCATAGGCGTGCACATGGCTCTCCAGTCGAGGGAGGGGGGGTGGGGGGCACATTTCGCTGAAGCGCCCCCCTCCCCCCCCGACCTCCATTGAGCGAGTCCGAAATAGAACAAGCTTTGCGATAGATGCAATGGAGAAAATGAAGCGAAGGCGTGCTTCTCATAACGGCCTGCCTTAGGTCCCCGGCTTCCCGTGGGTAAGGACGCGAAGTAAGCAGCTCCTGGAATGCAACGTCAGGCGTTCCTCGGCTTCTATTGTCGTCAGAAAACCGGAGTCACCATAGCCCGCCACTTTATACCATGACTGGACATGTTACTTAAGATAGACTGTCCTTGATAGACTAACATGGGGGACGTGTTAGACTGAGTAAAAGTATGGGGCATACTTCGCACTCGCCTAGGAGAATTTAGGGGGGGGGGGGGGGGGGGGTCAGCGGGGGGATTTTGTGTTTTCCAAACGCCTCTCAGCGCTGTGTCGAAAGGTGAACAAGGAGGGCAACAAGAAATAAAACTAAGAGAAAAAAAATGGGGGGACCCTTAATATTCGCCTTTAAGAGTTGAACGCGATATCCTGTCCCGAGTGCCTACTTCAACCACTTAGTGCATACTTGCTATGCACCCACTACGTGGTGTTAAGGGAATACGCGCAGTAAGGTGTGTGCCGTTTGTAATGGGTGGCCGGCTTTGAACTACGAAATCGTTATTATAGTCACATATTCTGACGCCCGATGGCAACGCACGCTTGTACCACGCAATATTCCTGTGATATTACATGTTATATTGCGACGCCTATCATAAAGGACGCTGGCGTTTGCGAAGCATGATAGTTATTTTCACTGCATTTCCAAGCAGAGGAAGTTATTTTCACCGTATTTCCATGCAGAGGCGTGGCTGGGTGGTGGAGCACCTGCTTGCCACGCAGACGGCCTGGGTTCGATCCTCACTCGTACCCGGAAATTTTTATTAATTTATTTTATTTGCATCTTTCTCGATTTTTCGGTCACGACAAGATGATGATTTTTCGCTCACAACCAACGACGCCGACGCCGGAATTTTTGCGAAACGAGCTCTTTAACGCTATCGCGTTAAAACACAGAAAGATCTTCGTTGAGTGTACCTACAGCATACAAGATACGATCCTTTCACGTGCAAGCTTCGCTGAATCGGCCTAACAGGCCGATGCTAGAACGACCGGCTAAGAAATCACCCGTACTGGCTGAAATGCTCTGGGCCAGGGGCGTAGCCAGAAATTTTTTTCGGGGGGCGGGGGGGGGGCACCTCCTTGATTTCGGGTGGGGCACCTCCTTGAAATTGTCGTTTTTCGCTCTGTATGCCATGGCGAAAAAAACTTTCGGGAGGGGGGGGCACGTGCCCGGTGTGCCACCCCCTGGCTACGCCACTGCTCTGGGCCCAGTCACTTAGCCCAGCACTGCAAATCATGTGGTTGTCGGCCAATCCATGAGCAGTGCACGGTTTTGGAAATATATATAGAGCAAAGAGCACGTGAGATAAGCGAAGTATACCGTGTTCATACGCTTGGAAACGCTTGCGTCAGTGTACCCTCGGTTTCCCTGCGTGGCTGTCAAATCAGGTACTTTTTAAAAACGTGACAGCCTGTTTTGCCCACGCAAGAGGGGGGGGGGGGCTGCTGAAAAGCCAGCCCCATACACTGACATAATATGGAGGGGGCGCTGCGACGAACCTTCGCCCCCCCCCCCCCCCCCCCCACTGAAGAAGAACCCTGCGCACGCCTATGCACACACACACGCACGCACGCAGACAGATCACGAGCGCGCTTTTATTTACCGAAATGATTTCATAGCCTGAACAAGGCAGCTTTTCCGCACAGCACCAAGGTTTTTAGGTGATGCGCGGCTCGATAAACACTGGCTCCGCGCAGAGACAATAGTACTTCGCAGGCTCTTCAGGTGTGCCGCGGTGAAACGCGATATCCTGCAGAAGGTTCATCGCATTCTGAAAGGAACACCCTTTTTTCTCGCTGAACGTTTCTGGACAAAATTCAGATAGCTCAGAGCGCACTCTGTCCTATCTGAATTTTTTTTCCTGAATTGTTTTGCGCGTAAAAAAAAAAATCACGCCATATCCACGAAGTGAATGATGATGAGTGGGCGAAGCTCGATCGTTTTCATCCATGGCAGAAAGAGAATGTGTGGTCTGGAACGCGCTTATACTTCATGGTCATCAGCATCATCGTCATCGTTATCACATGTAGTGGGTACATTCCACTATACTGGAACGCGCTTATACTTCATTGTTATCACGTGTAGTGGGTACATTCCACTATACTGCGTCATTGTCATCTTTATCACGTGTAGTGGGTACGTTCCACTATACTGGAACGCGCTTGTACTTCATCGTTATCACGTGTAGTGGGTACATTCCACTATGCTGCGTCATCGTCATCTTTATGACGTGGAGTGGGTACATTCCACTACACGTGGCTACCTGCCTACCTACCTACCTACTACTACTACTACTACTACTACTACTACTACTACTACTACTACTACTACTACTACTACTACTACTACTACTACTGCTACGGCAGAGGAGGGACAGACCCACACCCTAAGGAGCTTCGCCCCTAAGAAAGTGTGTGTGTGTGTGGGGGGGGGGGGGGGGGGTCCTTTTAGTATGCAGTACCAACCAGCACGGCAGTTACCCTATTCAGTGTTCACTGAAAGCGAGCGACTCAATTCAGGCCCAAGGCAAGTGTTGCGACTGACAAATCACGTAAAAAGCGCGCTGGCTCGACGATTATGAGCCGGGCGGCCACACTTTCTGTTACATAAAGCTGCCTTTGCCATCAACAGCAAGCCATTACACATTTGAACCGCTAGAAGCTTCACGCGTGTCTCACAGTCCACTTTTAAGCTCGCCTGCCGTTTTTTCTAGAATTATCGACATGATACATAGCTAACATGGCGCCCTCCCTCACTGATTCAGGTGTAAACGGAAACTATATGGAGGGGGGAGGGGGGGTGAAGAAGTTATGACACCCCCCCACCACGCTAGATTTTTTCATGCTTTAACTTTTCGGGTGATAGTAAAATATTTCCACGCCTTCGCAGCGACCACCACTTTCCAAAGTTAGCCGCTCTACCCCCCCCCCCTCCCAAAAAAAAAATAAAAATAAAAATAAGAAATGCCAGGGTACGGCCCTGGACGCAAACGACGATTAGCTCCAAGAAACCGTCTCTCGTCTCCACCTTTCCCGTTCAAAATCGCGGCACGAAGAATTGGTGGAACGGCCCATGATGACACGGAAGGAACACTTAGAAACAGCGACAAACCAGGATTCATTTGGCCCCGGGACACAATCTCGTGTTTATACACGAAAGAAAAGTCACTGTATTAACTCAGCACAACATCATCGAGCCATACCGCGGACAGCCATGAATCGCTGGTCGTGCCATCGGTGCCGTCGCGGCCCCAGGGGCACCGGCAGCCCCTTGGCCCCGTCCCCGTGCTCCAGCATCGCGCTGCCGTTAAGGCCATTGGCCGGCCCAATAGGCAGACCCTGAGTGCCGCGCGCTCACACGTATGCTCTCATTGGTTGGATCGGATAGCCGGCAGCAGCTATGGGCGCAGTCCGTCAGCGCAAGCCGATGAGAATGAACATAGGCGTGCGCACAGGGGGGGGGGGGGGGACGAGAGGGGGGGGGCGTAAAGCCAGCCCCATACATTGACATAATAGGGAGGGGGGGGGGCGCTGCGATAAACTTTCGCCCCCCCCCCCCCCCTCCCCTGAAGTGGAACCTTGCGCACGCTCATGAGAATGAACGTGTGGTGCGTACCTTTTCCCCGACAGGTCAAACTATCCTCCGGCGGTGGGGGATATGGCGGTATTTCGTGCAGGTGTTTGGCCACATCGTTGCACTTTCTCTGAGAGGGTGCGACGACGCGCTGGTGGTTTCGTTGTCTGCAGCCGGTGAAACGGGCGGTACAATACACCATAGTAGTCTGGTAACACTGGTCTCCCCCTCCATTCGCTTCGTCCGTGTGAGCGGGGGACATTTGGGGGGTTTTCTCCTCGCGAGTTCACGATCACTAGGCTCCGCCTTTATCCCCCGAGGATTTCTCCCTCGTGTGAATAAGACTACTCTGGTGTATTGTACCGCCTGTTTCACCGGCTGCAGACAACGTAACCACCAGCGCGCCGCCGCACCCTCTCAAAGAAAGTGCAACGATGTGTCCAAACACCTGCACGAAATACAGCCATATCCCCCCACCGCGGGGGGGGATAGTTTGACCTGTCGGGGAAAAGGTCCCCGTCTCCTCCGAGGAGGCGCGGAGAGGTCGCGCCTACTCGCTAATCCATGACGTCTTTGTCACGTGATCCGCAATCCTCGCTTCTTCCCCGAGGATTTCTCCCTCGTGTGAATACTGCGTCGGCCCTAGTGGACGCCGTCAAAATGTATGACGTCATGGCTATCGGTGCGGGAATTTCAAGGTGGCGTCGCCATGTGCATTTTGTTTTTTGCGGGTTTGCTCGCTCACCGAGCGCCTTCCCGCGACAAGCGTGGTGATTTCGGTATTGTGAACGGGCAATTCACTAATACGAGAAAAATCGCTTTAGGAGCTTGCTCGCCAAGCTTCTTATGCTCGGGGCTTGTCCATCGCCGTAGCCGCTAGCTCTCATTGCTCCCGCTAGATGCGCAGCTGTTACTCTGATTTCAAGAGTGCGATGACGATGACGCTGCCATCACGGCCGGCGTCATCGTCATCGCACTAGCGCGGCGCGCCGATGGAAAGTTCGACGATGACGAGATCGAGTCGGCGCCTTGAAGTTACGGACCTCGAAGATCCTTTGCAGGCTGTCATCGCACTCAACGTCATGAGTCACGCATGAGTAAATTGTGTATATAGTGCATAAAATGTAGAATAATAAATATTGTGTATATGATGTGTATATAACTATAACAACGTATCACGTCTTTATATGACAGTAGAGGAATTGTACGGAGGATTCACGGTTTACCCGATTATCCCCGAGCAAGCTCCTCTAACATCATTCACTTCGTGGATATGGCCGGGATTTTTTCTCTTTAGTGTCACTTCAATGTTTAGGTCATTTAATATAGGAATTGTTAATAGTAAAAAAAAAGAAACTGGTGGCTGCAACTAATCGTCGCTGATTTAAAAGAAGAGAATTTTTTTTCCTAACACAATTGAGTCACGGAACAGGTTGCCGAATGATCTAGTAAATACAAATGTTAATAAATTCATGCGCTGAATCGATTTATATTTATGCGAATAACTGTAGTGAATACCCCGAGTTATAGTTTTGAGATTCGCACGTGTCTTGTTGTTGGGTTGTAGCACATATTTTATGTTTGTATAAGTGTGTGTCTAAGCTTTGGTGCAAGATGTTGAATAAGTGTGTCTACCTAATGTTAAAGTGAGCTAGATTACTAATGTTGTCCTTCCACGTACGAGTGCCTCCTCCTGCGACGCTGAAAAGCGATAGCAACGCCGATAGCCCTCCTTGCAAGCTGTTCACTACGTTCAACGTTCTACTTTCATAGGAGTGAGTGCAACTGCTGTTAACCACATTCATTTTGACATTTTGAACCGTTTTAGGGGCGAAGCTCCTTAGGGCGTAGGCTAGTCCGGCGTCCGTCGTCGTCGTCGTAGTAGTAGCCACCTCTAGGTCTCAGAATGGTCACTAGACCATTCGACCATTGCATATATCGTTCGACCACATGCAACCCACAACCATCCGAGGCAACCTGCATCGATCTCGTCTCGATATGGTCCCAGGTGCATATCGTTCGACCACATGCAACGGGCCCACAACCATCCGAGGAACCTGCATCGATCTCGTCTTTGCAAACTTCCCACTACGGCCCATCCAAGAACCCCATCCCTTCACTCTACCGACCATAAAGCAGTTATAATGAAGGGTGAACGAAAGCCACGTCTAGCTACCATTTACGAACAATAAAATCATTTCGTTGTATATATACAGTGTTTGTCACGTCTTTCATGATGCACTGGGTGAAATTCACGGAAGATTCACGGTTTACCGATGAACCTCCGGAGCTTCGCCCACTCATCATCATTCACCCGTGGATATGCTGTGAATTTTTTTAAATATAAAAAGCCAGCAGCATAAGTTTTCCGAACGTTCGTCGTCGCGTGAAATTCTTTTACTGCCTCAGGCCAGGCGCTCGTGGTACGTTCTCCAACTTGTTTACAGGTGCGGCTAGTCTCTCAGCTAACTTCCATGCTGCCCGAGGCCTCCGAGATCAGCTCCGGCAACGCCGTAGCTAATCGTGGAGGCCACGTGCTGCTGCTCATGAGCGTCGGGTCATACGTCAAGCGAAGGCGGTGCCACTGTTCTGCTCACTACAGAAGAAGGTGTAGCCACACATTTTAAGTTATCGAAAATATTATAACGAAAAAAATCCACGCATCTCCACGAAGTGAATCATGACGAGTGGGCGAAGCTAGGTCCTAAGGTCCATAATGTCTACGTCGAAGTCGCCGACTAGTATAAAGGGTTTGTGCTTGTAGGTGTTTTAAGTATTCTGTCACAATTATGATTGATATTAGTCTGTTAAACCTTTTTTGTGTCTCACATATCGTACGTTACCCGAGCGTTGCCCCATATAATGTAGCCGTGACAACGGACACCGGACAAGCCTCGCCCCCCATAAAGTGCACTGTATATCAACACCGATACAGAGACCATTAACCGCGTGCACCAGTAATGTGTCACGTGATGACCATCGTAAGCGTCTTCGCTTTTTTGCCGCGTTATAGGCGGTAAATGTGTCCTTATAGTGAAAAAAAAGAAAAATATAAATCCGGGTCTAATGGGGAAAACATGGCTCGGTTTAGCCTATACGATATACAATCTTTCCCATTCGTGGGGTTATCTAAATTCGAAGTCCGAGCGGTTGTCTGTCCCTTTAATCCCTGCGCCTAAGCAAAAGCTACATTGGACTACTTTCCTAAGCGGAGGAGGAAGGGACGCAGGAAGGGAGCGTAGCTGTTGCTTGCGGTGCACCGAACTGCGTATTGCAAGGCTCGTTGCCTGACTTTCAGAGAGCTGCAGTTCATGCCCGAATGATTCGATTCGGGTCGGTCGGCTCTCGGTTTACATGCAGTTGCCCCGATGCCGTTGTTGGTGTTGTTTCTCGTCGTGTTTTGCTGGGAGAGGAGGGAACTGAGACGCCTGATGTGTACCGGAATCTATAATCGGGCAGTTGCCGTCTCTGATAAGAGTGGCGCGATAAGCTGTTGGCGACGTGTCGGGCTTCTCTTGCTAGGCTGTAGAAGTACACGTACGCATCGAGCCTGATAGGTGTTAGATAAGAACGAAAAGAAGAAATGCGTTGCACCTCAATTTGTCCGGCCGCGGTTGAAGACGACAACGCCTCCTCTATTTAATTCAATGCCGGTGCAAACGCTCGCCCCTCAATGGGAGCCGCCGGTCCGCCATAGTTCGGGGAGTGGTTGTGATGCGACGCCACATGTTGGGTAGGGCTGCTTGCGTCACATATGCGTCCGAGCGCTTTCGCACGGAGATGCGATAGACGCGTTTTCCCTCTCCAATATCATGCGTCTGTCCGATTTGTCCCATCGTGCTCCTTCTTTGTAGCTCGAAGCAATGCCGCCGCCGCCTCACAGCGCTCGTGAGGCACCTCTTAAAGGCAGCGCATGCACTGCAGCGTCGCAGTGACGCGTCCCCATTGGTTGCCCGCATAGCGCCACGAACGGAGACGCGCTATCTCAAAACACCGTGACTCTTATGGTACATTCGACTGGTCGTTTTCGAGCGCTCCGCAGGCGCTGAAAGAATTACGTAACATAGCAACTAACCATTGCTACTAACATTAGCAGGTCAAAACATGATCAGGAAGATGAAACATGACTTGCATAACAGCTAGTTCTCGTTGAAGAGTTTTAAAGCTGTTGAATTCAACACTTTCAAACACAGTCAGAGCGCTCTCAAACGACCTAGTCGAATGTACCATTACAGAGCCAGCGTGACAGCCAACATAGTGAACACGAGTAAACACGAGTAAGGTTTTATCTAGGGACCTTAAACACGACGGATGCAAGACGCCGCCCCACGGATCTGCACACAACTGAACAAAAAATTACTTCATATGATTTCCGTCGTGAGGCACTGCATGGCGGGTGCTCTCCCCCATGAACGCAAAGCACACGCGAAGGCTAGGCGATGGGTGAGAGTAGGAAAGGGCTAGAGGAGAGGGTGGTGAACGGCTGGAACGGGAGCGCATTTGGCTGGCATTGAAAAAATAGAGGAGGCGTTGAAGACGAACACACTCGCTGAATTCCGTATTAGGTGTTAATCATTCGCGGGCGTTCCAACGATGCCGGGTGAGTGATCTTGGCAATCGATCTGATGCAATGTCTGATGCCGCTCGAGAATATAGCCTCGAGCGCAGTCAATTATACCTCGGACTGGAATTTAATGAGGTTGTACGGGCGCTCGCTTTGGCGCACGATAAAAGGCCAGTTTATTGGCGCACCTGATAAAAAGTACGCGAGGCTGTGTTCCGACGAACCTAGATGGTTGGTTTACGGTGTTTAACGTCGCGAAGTGATTCAGGCTGTGAGAGACGCCGTAGTGGGGAGCTCTGGATCCAAGCCAGAGTTCTTAGACGATGCACTGACATCACACAGTATGCATTGACCTCTATAGCATTTCGCCTTCATAGATGGTGCGACCGCCGAGGTCGAACCCGCGTCTTTCGGGTCAGCAGTCGAGCACTGTATAGGAGGGTTGCAAGCGATGTCATCCGCTTGGATCGCTAGCGGCGTCCGCCGCCATATTGGTGCTCCGTGGTGGCGCAGATGTTCTCTGGTGGCGCGCTTCATCGGTTTTCTCGAAATGGTGAGCGGCGACGAGATGCCTTTGTGTGTGACAGTGTGCATGACGCGGGTAGAATGCGTCGGAGCCTACGCGGGAAACCACCAAGATCTACGCGCTGCCGTTCCGACGCTGGCGCCATCTCGGGGGCCCCGCCCCCTTGCAACCCTCCTGTATAGCCACAGTAGCGGCGCGCTCTGATGTTGACCTAGGTCCAAATGGAAAAGCCCTGGTTCGCGACACGCTCGAATTTTCTCAACTAGAAGTTCTTACACGGGGTACTCACTCGAACATTTTCGGTTGTAGCTTCGTTTTTGTTTTTCTTGCGTTGAATGCGTGACGTCAGGGGTGGCTGCGTGTGCAGTGGTTCCTGTTCGCCATTCGCGCTTCGTTTGCGACAGAGGACGAGAAGACGTCTCTTCCGGCCTCCGATTGTTCTGCACGGCGAGTTCTGCATAGAGTGGCTCTAGCTATGAAAAATTCACCGCTGCATCTGCTTATGCTCGATGACGTATGTTCAGCCGACGTCATAAGTTTGCCGTGTTCCGCTCCCACAGGGAAAAAAAGCCGATATCTACGAACCGATATACACGAAGTAGGGAGAGAGGCGAAGTTGACACACGTAGGACTACACGTGGTTTATAGATATTTTTAAAAAAATCGGCAAGAGAGATAGTTAAATACATTTCATCAGAGAAACATTGAATCTAATGTTCTGTCTCCCTCTCACACGTTTGCCTTCTCTTGGAATCCAGTCAGTTACCCTTAATGACCAGCGGTTATCCTGCCTACGTGCTACGTGCCCGGCCCATGTCCATTTCTTCTTCTTGATTTCAACTATGATATCCTTAACCCCCGCTTGTTCGCTGACCCACTCTGCCCTCTTCCTACATGTCTCTTAAGGTTACACCTATCATTTCCCTTTCCGTCGCTCGCTGCGTCGTCCTCAATTTAAGTTGAACCTTCTTTGTAAGCCTCCAGGTTTCTGCTCCGTAGGTAAGCACCGGTAAGATGCAGAGCTGTTATATACCTTCGCGTAATACCGCCACCTAAATCTGTAAATCGCTACTAGCATCGATTGAAAGACAAAACTGAACAAAAATGACGGCTCGTGTGGCAGCCTCGACTGCGCACCAAACGGATGTCTCTTTTGAGTACTTCTTTGGGATAAGAGTGTACATTTACCTCGGCTTGTCTTTGCACGCTTACGCTGAGTGGCCTCTTGTCGTTGTATACATGTTTGCGTATAACACCTCGATAATGTCGACAGTTGACCGTATGCATGCGTGTAAGGCTAGCCCGCGTATGGGAGGTTCGCTGACTCGAGATTTGCCGCGTGCATCGAAACCTAAAATGGAGCAAAAAAAAAAAAGTGAATTAAAGGTTATCGCCGTTATAACATCGCGTGGGAGGACTTCGAACATTCGCCCTGTCTCTCTTTACCTTTCGCTTTTTTTCTTTTTTAACACACGCTGCCGTGCATCGATAAGATAGCCGCCGGAATGCGTGTAACGCGAGTCTGCCCAGTAAATGCTGTATAGCTTGATTTGTAGCGTTCAGTGTTGAGAGAACGTTGGCACACACTTGAAGATAATTATTTTTTCTAGGGGCGAAGCTCCTAAGGGTGTGGGTCTGTCCCTCCTCTCTAGTAGTAGTAGTAGTAGTAGTAGTAGTAGTAGTAGGTAGGTAGATAGCCACGTATAGTGGAATGTACCCTCTCCACGTGATAAAGATGACGATGACGCAGTATAGTGGAATGTATCCACTACACGTGATAACGATGACGATGACGCAGTATAGTGGAATGTACCCACTACACGTGATAACAATGACGATGACGCAGTATAGTGTAATGTACCCACTACACGTGATAACGATGAAGTATAAGCGCGTTCCAGCATGGTGGAATGTACCCACCACACGTGATAACGATGACGATGACGCTGATGACCATGAAGTATAAGCGCGTTCCAGACCACACATTCTCTTTCTGCCATGGATGAAAACGATCGAGCTTCGCCCACTCATCATCATTCACTTCGTGGATATGGCGTGACTTTTTTAGGGGCGAAGCTCCTAAGGGTGTGGGTCTGTCCCTCGTCGGCAGTAGTAGTATTAGTAGTAGTAGTAGTAGGTAGGTAGGTAGGTAGATAGCCACGTATAGTGGAATGTACCCACTCCACGTGATAAAGATGACGATGACGCAGTATAGTAGAATGTACCCACTACACGTGATAACGATGAAGTATAAGGGCGTTCCAGTATAGTGGAATGTACCCACTACACGTGATAACGATGACGATGACGCTGATGACCATGAAGTATAAGCGCGTTCCTCTGTAGTAGTAGGTAGGTAGCCGCGTATAGTGGAATGTACCCACTCCACGTGATAAAGATGACGATGACGCAGTATAGTGGAATGTACCCACTACACGTGATAACGATCAAGTATAAGCGCGTTCCAGTATAGTGGAATGTGCCCACTACACGTGATAACGATGAAGTATAAGCGCGTTCCAGTATAGTGGAATGTGCCCACTACACGTGATAACGATGAAGTATAAGCGCGTTCCAGTATAGTGGAATGTACCCCCTACACGTGATAACGATGACGATGACGCTGATGACCATGAAGTATAAGCGCGTTCCAGACCACACATTCTCTTTCTGCCATGGATGAAAACGATTGAGCTTCGCCCACTCATCATCATTCACTTCGTGGATATGGCGTGATTTTTTTTTCTTTCGTCCGAGAGAAAAAAAGAGTGCTGCTCGATTATTCGAGGGCTTCGCGCTGCATATGCATGATTCCGAGGTCCCCACGCTCTCCGCGCAGTGAATAATTTGTCGGGGCTGCTCGACAGAACATGTTTCCTTTACAGCGCGGTATACACGCCGTTGCGTGCGGCAAATTTTAACGCGCCGCGCCCCGTTAATGAGAATTGGTTCTGTATCGTGTGACTATGCCGCATCATGTACCACGTGGAGGCGAGCGATAATGGCGCATGAGGGGGCGAGGGACTCAATTGAAGCGTTGGTCAAAACAAACAAAAAGAAAGTCGTACGATCTCTTATGCATTAGCCTAAAACGATCTCGAAGGCAAAAGACATCTTCTTTCTCCTCTCAATCGACTGTGTTGATACCCCCCCCTCCCCACGCAACTACGGACTACGGATTTAGAATAATTTTACAGAAAATCGAAAGGATCGGGCGATCCTTTCGTTAAGCATATCTTCCTGTTACATAGTTTCAAGCACATAACAGGCGTCCTTTACACGTACGTACGTTCTCTCTTTTTTTTTCCTTCCGTTTAATGTAGAGTATACACGGAGACCTATACTCTACAAAGTATTGCGCATCAGGCGAGACCTCCATGTCGTCTTGCTCTTATCGCTAAATCTTCCGTCTCCCACTCTCTGCTGCATGCACACTCGGAACTACACACCTTCGCTTCCTTGCGCTGCACAAGGTGGAGCACCCACCTTGTTTACCAACACGCAGCCCCAGTCTGGTGCGCCGTCCTGATTGGCCAACAAGATTTGAAGTTTCCGCGGCGCGACGGTTTTTTTTTTTTTGATTGGGACAGATTTCGATAGGCGTGCTGGCGAAGCACGACACGACGGTGCTCACGGTCGTGACTGCGATTCGCAAAGCAAATAATGGCTAGTGTCCAAGCAACGGCCCTCCTCTCTTTACACGCACACACCAGTTTGCGCGCGCACGCCTACTTACACCCTGCAGAAAGTAAAAAAAAAAAATGTTTATGCGAAACCCTACAGCAGGTTCAAGTGTCGTGGCCTGAGGCTTCTGTTCCGCAGTAATACCGCGCGGGACGCGGTGTATTGGGGTTACGCTATCTCGTGAATATTTGTGTTGTTATTGTTTTGTCGTGGTTGTTTATTGTCCCGTATACCGTTTTCGCATTTCACTTGTTGTTGCAGTGCTTCCGCGTCGAGCGAGCGAACCAAGACACCGCATGCGTGCTAGATACACACACTGTAAGCACTTGTTTTTGAAAATGTTGAGGCGTCGAGAGATAATAAAACGAAAGAAAGAAAAAAAAAATCCAGGCCGCGCAAGTTTGCCTCCGTGTATATGGTATACACTGCAGAACTGCGCGCGTTGCTTGCTTGCATTCCTGTCTGCTTAGCTCGAAGCGAAAGGGGTATAGATAGCGGATCTCGAAAATAAATAGAAAATGCGCTTCTTTATCGTTGTCCGCGCACACGCGAGAGCCCGCGTAATGCCGGTCGCTCGCAGTCGCCCCAGATCGAGTTAATTGCGGAACGTGAAGTGTTGACGGCATGGCGACGTGGCTTGGTTGAGCTGGAGGAAAATTTTCGGCGGGCCGTACACCCGTGAGCAAAAGTATGCGGGCCACGGAAGCGCGAGCCGAAATCGCTGTCTAGTGACGAGCCGTTGGCTGTCGAGAGCAAACGCTCTCGACAGCAGACGCCAAAGATGTACTAGAGTTGCTGTATACGCTTAGCAGAGCATTGAAGGGCTCTCGTAGTAGGAAGCATACAGACCTATTCCATGTTTGTAAACAGTGGTAGGCGCCGTCGACATACTGAGGCGCTTGTAGGCGACGTCGCGGCGCGTAGACTCCGCCCAGCCCGAAGCTCGCCACCGCCCTCTATGATCACGCGACAGCTGGCACAGCAGGTGTGCTCGGAGGCAGCTTTGCAGCTGCTGTGCCAGTTGTCACGTGATCATAGAGGGCGGTAAGAACTTGTTGTTGGGCGAGTTGGTGATTACATAACATGGTGATTTTAGCGCTAAAAAAAGACGAACACGTGTGCGCTAAAAAAATAAGAACACATTATAGCGCTAAAAAAGACGAACACATAGCGCCTGTCCTGTCTCTCACATGCGTTCGTCTTTTTTTAGCGCTAAAATCACCATGTTATAGAGGGCGGTGGCAAGCTTTGGGCTGGGCGCCTTTACACGTACGTTCCAAAGTCCAGAATGACTTTGGAAGCGCCGTGACGGCGCTCTTTCCGCCGGGGGTGATGTTACGAGGCATGGTGCATGAGCCCACCGCGACAGACGAAGAAGAAGCTGGTGTGCCGCGCGAGATTCTGGCAGCTATTCGGTGGCAGCTATTCGGTGGCTTGTACCGAATAGCTGCCATAGTGGCTTGTACTTGTACCCAGCACCTCCACCAAATATGTTACGGGAAAAGACAGACTCCGGGGACACAGACTTGAGGGAATATATATGTTACAGCTGGTTAGGCGAGCGCTGCCAATCGAAGAGCTCGCGCCAGTCTATCCTTTGTCGTCCTTCTCTTCGTCTTCTTGATGTTGATGCCACTGGTACGTAGCAATATTTTAAATACACTCGCTTCTGCCTTTCTTGCGCATTCGTGATCCCCGTGACAATACAGTAACACTAAGGTGTACGCGGACGGCAATAGTCCGTATACTTTCGCTCACGGCTGTATACATACAGTCACCATAGGCGTGTGCAAGTTTCCCCATTACCGGGGGGTGAGGGAGGGGGGTATGTCTCATCACATGTGTCACCCTTGGTCGAGTTAAAAAAAAGCTTCGCAGCGGATGCAGAAATGAAAATGAAGCCATGAATTAGGTGCTTCGCAGAACGCGGCCTCGCTTTGCTACCTGGCCTTCATGGGCTTTAAAATGGGAAGTAAACAGCTATTTGAATGCAACATCAGTGGTCCTCGGTCGCCATTATTGCCAAAAACCTGCACGGCAATAACCTTGCACTTTAGAGAACAACGGCGCGTAGGTACGACAGAGTAAAGGTATGGAGCAGACTTGGCGCTGCCCTTCAGATAATTAGCGGGGAAGGGGGGGCGACCGCGCCATCTCCCTGCTCGTGCGCACGCTATGATAGTCACGGTGCAATCGTCGCCCGCGCACTCTCTTCCCGGGCTATCTCCCGGTCTTTGGAAGCCTACTCTCAATCAGACAATTTGGCCCTTTCATTCAAAGACGTACATCACCAGTTACTACAAGGAGGAGCACCGGCGCTATCCGGACCCTTTAAGGGCACTGGGATCGCGGTGACGAGCGCCTCGTTTTAAAACTTTTTTACAAACACTGACCCGGCGGTGCTACGACATTTCAATCGATCCTTTGATGGCACGTGCCAGTTCTGTGGAGAGGTGGCTGGCACCTTCCACATAATCTGGGCGTGCCGATTAAACCTATCTATCCCCCCCCCCAACCCCACAAGAGAGGACTGGGAGGCGGCCCTGCTCAGCTGTCAGGACCTCAAGGCCCAAAAGGCCCTGGTTCAACGGACGCGGGCCGGCGTTGCTTGCCAATGGCGCTCTGGAATAGGGGCTCCACCTAGTACCCCAATAACCTCACCTCTATCTAACCATTTAATGGTGAATAAACGTTTTGACCACCACCGCCACCAACGGGCGAATCACCGCGGTGGCCGCAATTACATCTGCATACGCGGCGGCATTCACGCGTGGTCGCCTGTGGGTTCAGGATGTTTGGTCTTGCATGCAGGCTTCGTAAGGAGGGATAATTCGGTCTCGCTTATCTTTATTTATTTATTTATTTTTGTCTTTGACTGTGTATGTTCTTTGGGTGGCGATTTTGGATGCATGGGCGATCGTCAGATGTAATTTTGGCGCTGCTCACTCACACTGTAAACTACTTTGCACCCTTAAAGGGGGTTTCAAGCAGGCAACGCGGCATTCGGCATACATACCATCAATTGCAAACCAAAATTTGCAAAATTAGAGTGTAAGGGTGTTTTCCTTCCCCAAATAGCCCTTAAGGGTGGTGTTCTAGCTAAACCACCCTTTTGGGGGGTAAGGGTGTTTTGGGTCGTCGAAACACCCATCGCCCGTACGACAGCGTACCAGATGATAACTGGGACTCGCTGATTAAAGGGCCGTTGGACCTTAGGCGAGTTTAGATTAAAAGATATGTCTCCTTTAGGGGTATCTACAAGCATACCATCAATTTACGCCTATTCTCTTAATGTTTAGTTCTCATTTATAGGGAACACGAATATCCCCACCGGCACTGAAGGGAGAGGCTTAAGATACCATGGCTATATATACCGCATTGTCACTTTAAGGTTGTGTAGTGCGTCGCCGAGTCCGTGGGATATTTTACAATACACTCTGTTGTGTGTATGGTCTGGCGCGAGCGTGCACCTTCTATGCTGATGTCAACTGTGATTGCACGTTCTCTGACTGGTAGATTTTATTTTTCATGTTTTTTTTTTCAGTGATAAGGGTGTTTAGGTCATTGGAAACAACCCTATGATATAGGTGTTTTGATACGTGAAAACACCCTTTTCCTAGGGTGTTAGTTATAGACACGGCAAAACCTCCTTAAGGGTGCAAACTGGTTTACTGTGGAGGTAGTCAGGGACCCGGGTGTCTGTTTTTGGCACATTAGTCGGATACGACTGAAGAAGTGTGGAGAGCCCCCCCCTCAGACGACAGATTCGCGGCCACCGAATGCCCCCCGTGACTAAAGAAACAGGCCCGCTCATTAGTATAGGACAGCAGATCACCAGCCGCTCGGATCGATAACGACGTCCCTTCGGTGCTGGCTCGTGTTCATCCACCTTTGAGAAGAAAATGCCGCACACTTCTGAAGTTCCACCCTACAACAGACTATACGTGATGTCACAAAGCATATGGTTTCGTGGATGGCACGGGAAATGCGAATATGACCGCCGTATGAATACATACGTATTTATAGTGGCAGGAAAGTATGGAGAAAAAACAAGAACGAAAGAGGAAAAAATAAGCGGCATTACTCTCGTGTAAAGCGGATAAAGTTCAATTATAAATATAGCGCTTTTAAATTGTTTATAGTTATAATTTGGGTTTCCTTTTAGGGGCGAAGCTCCTTAGGGTGTGGGCCTGTCCCTCCTCTGTAGTTGTTGTAGTTGTAGTTGTAGTAGGTAGGTAGGTAGGCAGCCACGTATAGTGGAATGTACCCACTCCACGTGATAAAGATGACAATGACGCAGTATAGTGGAATGTACCCACTACACGTGATAACGATGAAGTATAAGCGCGTTCCAGTATAGTGGAATGTACCCACTACACGTGATAACGATGACGATGACGCTGATGACCATGAAGTATAAGCGCGTTCCAGACCACGCATTCTCTTTCTGTCATGGATGAAAACGATCGAGCTTCGCCCACTCATCATCATTCACTTCGTGGATATGGCGTGATTTTTTTCCTTTTGTTTTTACGGAGGCGCGCGTCTGTGTGTGTGTGGGGGGGGGGGGGGGGGGGGAGGGGGGGCGTTGATGCATATGTTATGGAGGTATTAAGGGAATAATTTGGGGGGGAAGGGGTTGGCCTTCACCTGGGATTGGGAGTGGGGGTTGTGAGTTTGTGTGCGAAAGTCACTGTCGCACTCTCTGCCACTGCGGCGGCACTCCAACGAGGGCGAGGGAAGAAAAAGCACCTGTGGTGTTAATCCCCTCTTGCCCCCCGCCTCTCCCGAAGGAAACTGCCGGACTTTAAATAAAGTTTATTCATTCATCCGTGCACTTCTATTCAGGTTATAAACTTTGGTTTATATTAACCCTCGGAAACCTTCACGGTGTCTTCCAAGGAGACCTAGCGCTGTTTCGTTAAGCAACACGAACAAACGCTTGAAGGGACCACAGCGGTTTTGAAAAGAGCGACGTCGATAACGATAAGACATCTTTTTACGGATACCGGCGCGGAGCACGACGGAAATAGATGGGACACTGCGAAACGGCGTTCCCGCTGGGAGGTCCTCTTTTGTTGTTTCTTGCTTCCACGACGCCCCGATTAAGTATAAGCGATTAGGCGCATCATCGTCAAATCTATATCCACGCCGTCCACCGCTGCGGCGCTGCCTCCCCGGGCCTAAGCGGCGGGGATCAGACGATCGCGCCGCACGTGGCAGCCTAATTGAGGTAGGAGCCCCCCCCCCCCTCCCCATTAATGGAAGCGGAGTATCTACATAGAGAAAGAAGCCGGAAGGCACGCTGCACTCTGCCGCGTTCCAGCAGGCCCTGACGACGTGTCTGTCCACGCCGCAAGGCGGCAGTGACGACGGCGCAAATACCTTCGGCCGTCAGGACAGGGACCGGTCCGTTTGGTGAACGCACTGGTTTGTGTGTGTTGTCACAACCGCACCTTTCGATACATAGCCCGCACTGAGGTGAAACTTGGCCCCCCCGTAGTGGAGAACCCCGCGCATGCCTACTGCTGCGGGTATCCGTGCGAGGGACGAGCGTTGTAAAAAAAAAAAAAAAAAAAAAAAAAAAAAAAAAAAAAAAAAAAAAAACAGCGTCTCATTACGCATATATAGTATGCGAAGAGTTCATCGAAGAAGAGTGTTTTGTGGGGCGCAGTCTCTGACGGAGCTTGTGAGACGCGGCTGTCGGTGCAGCTCCCGAATGCCCGAACGAAATGCGCAAGTCGTGCTGTTGGTCTCGTTGATGTCAGTTGATGACCCATGGTCCACGAGCGATCTTGCTAACGCATATAAGTAGATGCTGGGTCAGTGACGAGCTATGCTTTCTTCCTCTCTATACGCACCGACACGCAGCCATAGGTCGGCAAAAGTTGTGGAGCTCACTCAGACTCACTCACGAAATATATTTGGCACTTTGGGACTCACTCGGACTCAGACTCACCAAAATTTTTTTCAGCCGGACTCACTCGGACTCACACTCACCAACATTTTCTTCGACCGGACTCACTCGGACTCAAACTCAACAAAACATTAGTCCCCCGGACTCACTCAGACTCAGACTCATGGCTCCATCTGAGTCTGAGTGAGTCCGAGTAAGTCGACTCATGAGTCCGTAGGCTAGAATTCCACTTTTTCGACCATAGTTTTAATACTCTTTAACATCAATATCTGACGTTTTTGGTGCTCGTCTTGGTGCCTTTTAATAAAGTACCTTCGAATAAGAGTTATGAGTGGTTGCAAATCAGTAAGGACATTTTTCTAGAAAGAGACGACAACATAAGATGTATTTATCAAGAACTTCCCTGGAAGAGTTGACGAGGATGAGGTCAAGGCACCCCCCCCCCCCCCCCCCTACGTAATTCACGCCTCTGATCAATAAATCTTGAAATGGTGTATGAACGATACTGCTTTAGAATACGTGTGAGTAGACTTGAGTATAAAGGTGAATTCAGGTAAGGCTGATAGTAATGGTGAAGATGAGCAGATATGACCATAGGTCGGCAAATAAAAGTGGAACTCACTCAGACTCACTCAAGAATTATACTTTGCGCTTTGGACTCACTCAGACTCAGACTCACCAAAATTTTCCTGAGCCGGACTCACTCGGACTCACACTCACGAAAATTTTCTTCAACCGGACTCACTCGAACTCAAACTCACCAAAATATTACTCACCCGGACTCACTCAGACTCGGACTCACGGCTCGATATGAGTCTGAGTGAGTTCGAGTGAGTCGACTCATGAGTGAGTTCGCCGACCTATGCACGCAGCTGCCACCATGGTCTTCGGCAGGATTTCGTAGAGTGTTGCAAACCCTTGTGGCAGGGCGCGGACGGTGGCCCCTTTTGCACCCCCGTGCCGACGCCCATGTCTGCTATACTGCAGCCGGCTACATTGAGTTATACATTAATGTGTTCCACCATGATTGGCGAGGACTCAACAAAAGCCGTTGAGTGATGGCAATGCGATTCTGTCAAACTGCGGACGTTGCGTACGCTATGGTTGCGGTAAAACAGCAGCAGAGAACGCAGGGAACCAGACGAGGATTAATGGCATGCGCGCACAATGCCCTGTGTAGGTACGTGCACTGTCCTCGTCCAGTGGCGTAGCCAGGCGGTGGCACACCGGGCACGTGCCCCCCCCCCCCCCCCCCCCGAAATGTTTTTTCGCCATGGCATACAGAGCGAAAAATGACCATTTCAAGGAGGTGCCCCTCCCGAAATCAAGGCGGTGCCCCCCCCCCCCCCCCCCAAAAAAAAAAAAATTTCTGGCTACGCCCCTGTCCTCGTCGTCTGGTTCCCTGCGTTCCCTCGCCAGCAAATGTGAACCAACTAGCCCAGAAATACGCCTTGACAAGGTACGCAATGGCGCAAGTACACACTCGCAATCCGGCGCAGCACCGCACGCGAAGGCGCCCGCTGCGTGCCATTGCGTTCCGTCTAAGCACCAGGAAGTTTCTCGCGAAAGCGCGTGCACCACTCGCAACAGACACGTTCGACTTTCTCTGCACCGTGTGGAGGCTGTACGTGCAGGCATTCGGGGCTCTGCTGCTGCGCAAGCATAAGTACAACGCCAGACGGCGCATTGCCGATGATGGCTTTCGTTAGGCCTATAGTTACCGCTCGTCGGTCTTACGGGAGCGCGCTTACCGCTGCGTGCCAGCATGCGCGAATAATCGCGTCGTTCGGCTTCACTTCCCAATTAAATACATAGGAGACCCCGCCTGCAGACGTCGTGCATTAATTCCGGGGAGAGATACAAGAAGTAACGAATGAAGAGATCAACGCCCTGATTTGTGTTAGAGTTCTCACGGCCGTATATCGTGGTTGTTAGGTTCCATATACTCGCCAGCACCGTTGGAATATGCGGGATCGTGGAGTGGCCTTCCTGTATAGCTCTCGCTTGTCCGCACTCGTAGATTTAGGGCACTTTACGCCCTCGCACTGGACGGTATACCTACCAGGGGCGTAGGCAGAAAGTTTTTTCAGGGGGGAGGGGGGGGCACCACCTTGAGCTGAGGTGGGGGCCTGGGCAGGAAGATGTGGTCGGGTGTGATTTTGGGCTTTGTATGCAATGAAAATGAAAAAAAAAAAACGCCATTGGGGAGGGGGGGGGGGGAACCCGCTGGCTACGCCACTGGTACCTACTGAAGGCGTAATCTCTTGCAAACCCGTCCTCTACATCTCGTAGACGTTGATGGTGAGGACTTTATGAGCCATCGCAGTCAGTTGGATGAGAGAAATAGCGTTATCTCGACTACGGAATGCTAAATATATATATATACGTAAGATTCCCACTCCGAACTTACTTTCTACGAGTGTTCCAGGCCACCTATATGTAACCTGCTTTCTTCATCATGTAGTCGCATATGCATTAAGCGTATATCTAGATATATCGCGCAAACCGCTGCTCGGTCTCAGCATCAGTGTTCACGGCGCTGTGCCTGATCGTCTGATACGTGTAAATGTGCGGCAGTTGTGACCGGCTGTGATAACGTCTGTGTTCTTGCTCTCTTCCTCTACCTTCTCATTTCCCCAGTGCAGGGTAGCAAACCGTACTTTCTTGTCCGACTGATCGAGCTTGTTCTTGTTCGCCTGTTATCCATGGCGCACATCCACTGTGGGGGGATTGGCCAAGAATTGAGTGGTTCCTTACCTTTCACGTTATTTTCGTCTTCCTCTGTCTCTCTCAGAGAAGTACCGCATGTTCTCGCATATAATCAGGCCCTGCTTAAACCCGCACCCCTCACTTTGACTCTACAAAATG
>JALIZH010020453.1:17500-27500 GCA_030522465.1 Rhipicephalus appendiculatus | reverse complement strand
TTGACTTTTTCTTTGAAACTTTGAAACTTTATTCATTCCAACATTCCATCATTTGGGATGCTCATTTGGGATGCTCATTGCATCATTTGGGATCTTCGTCCCCCCCCCCCCCCCCCCTCTCTCTCTTTGTCTATCTCCCTCCACGGATCTGCGTCTCACGAAAGCAACGCGGCCTTATAGGTGTGTTCCCGCTCATTTTAGCTGGACTCATATAATATGCAAATTACTTTGAGTCAGAGAATATACAGTTTCCCACTTAGTGGTCCGACTACCATTAGTCTTCTGCTTTCCAAATCACGAAAATGAAATAGCGTGGTTATAAATACTGTAAACAGATGGTACGGGCCGATAACAGAAAGCTATCAATAACTACAGGAAAGTCTACACTCGCAACGCCACGCGGGCAACATGCGCATTCGCATCTGCAGCATCGTGTCGCATATTCAAAAGATAGCGGTATATATCAGCGCGGGTTATAATTAGCTGTCAGCGTAGAGCATTCGCTCGCTCCAGCTCGTCGATGTTTGTGTACGTGCGCGTACTGTAAAACAGCAGCTTGGATGCGGCGAAGCCTATACACGGTTTGGTTTTTAGCTTTCTTGATTTTGCATTGGGGCAAGAAAGGCCCATTTGCTTGTTTACAACGTGGGAAACCGCGGTCGAGGTTTAAACAGCCGTGGCACAGTCGACATGGCGAGCCAATCAGTGCGCTGATGAAAAAAAAAAAAAGAGAAGAGACTGGGTACGAGTTACATTTAATTGTACGCTTGCCGACAGGTTGAGCGCAGCGTATTATTTGCGACACCTAAGCGTGAAACCACACATACGGTGGGTTCGTCGCATAATTGAGATACAAGGTCAGTCGTTTGCGGTGGTTTTCATCGGTTCCAGGCATCTTGACAGGCCGAATCCTTGAAGCAGGCCGCGCTACCCTGCCGAGTCTATAGCGACACTCATAGGCGTGCGCAGGGTTCCTTCAGGGGGAGCAAAGGTTAATCGCAGCCCCCCGCCCCCCTTCTTATTAAGTCAATGTATGGGGCAGATTTTGCGCCCCCATCTCAGATTACAAGGGGGGGCGGCCGTACAGGGTTGCCTGGAGACCTCCCCTGGTTAAACTTCTTGCATTTGCTTTGCCTTTCTCCCCCTCTTTTTTCAATTTAAAGCAGAGCCTTTTTTTTTTTTTCAACTAATAGTTGGCAACCGGCAGTCTGCGAACCGCATCATGCAGGCTCACGAAGCTGTGTCGCACTGCCCGCAATATACAACAGCACAGCTCCGTCACGCTGCCGCTGCAGTGATTATTGCAATCACTTGGCCTCGCTTTCGCAATTTAAACTATCCAAATAGTTGCCGTGCACTGAAGTCACTGGTGCCAGGAAGCTTGGATAAGAAAAGGTCGTCATCGTTAACGATGCGCATCATGGGGATGATTATGATTTTTTACTCTTTGGGATATGCTTTGAAACGGGACGGCGACGAATGTAGTAACGAAGCCCGCTTGAAATAGTCGCGTTTTACTCCACCGGTTTATAATCTAGCGTTCTGCCTATCTCACCTTGATCTTAGCTCCCTTCATTAATATCTCTATCTCATATATTATCAAGTAACACCTAAAATGACCCCGACGATGTCGAGTAAACAAACAGCGTGGCGCCTTGCGGTCGTTCCCGACAACGGAGCCTTGATTATAGAACATTCCTAGGGGGTTGGGGGGGTGGGGGGAGGTCGCGGTTACTCACTTACGGTTTGAACTTATACCCCTCACCGAGAAAGAGATTTATGGGAGCCTATTTTTTGACACAGTCTAGCGAACTGTAGTACAGTCACCTCCGTAAGCACGTGCCTCGAGCGAAACCGACCCGGTGGTCTATAGACAGCTCATGACGGACGACTGTGGAGTTACTTTGGAGCCTGTACAGTAACTAAAAAGAGCTTAAGGCATGCCGCCAGCTCCAATCGATGCCGCACGCTGTCAAGTTGCAATCTTTGCATCAGAAGCGGCGAGCAAAAAATGAAATAAAGATTGCGCGGGTTTGCTATCCTACATAGCTACTTCGCGACAAACACCCCCCCTCTTCTTCATCAATCTCCCTCGTTTTTTATATTTATTCAGCCGCATTCGTATGTAGCTTTCCCGAAGCTTCATTCATCAAGACCTTCAAACTAAAAAAAAAAAGAAAAATTATTTCGCAGTAGTGCCAGTCATTTTTATTTTTCTCGCGATTTCTTACGCGTCGTGTCTATGTAGACGAAGGGCGTGCACCGTGAGACCGAGATCGCTGCATTATTCAATACTTAAAACAAAACCAAAAAAAAAAAAGAGAGAGAGAGAGAGATAAAGAAAGAAGCGCCGCGTTTGAGCTCGCCTCAATCGCTGTCCTTGGTCATTAGGCCATTAGTTTTGAAGCAAGCCTCGTGGCGCTTTATTCCACGCATGCAGTTGTAAATCGGGCTGCATAGTAACAAGATGTTTCACTCCCTCTGGCAAAACAGAAGACGAATGGCTATACCGTACTTGGATAGGCTCGTGAAAGAAGGGAATTCAACGCTTGTACAACATCGCACTACACCGTAGACGCCACGGTCCCCCCTGCCACCTTATTTGTCATGTAATGTCGCGCAATGGGAGAAGGCTTCGATCTACGGTCGGTGGCCGTAACAGAGTCGAATAGGTGGCACATTAGAGCCAACTTAATCCTTTGATCACATTCATAAAACGGTCACTCTTGGTTAGCACAGCATTACGAAAAACTCACAGGGTCCCTGATGCAGTCGCCTAAGAGAAATCTAAGGCGAAAGCCATGTTCTTTTTCTTCTCAATCGATGTGTTATCACGGATAACGCTGATTTTTCGCTCACAACCAACGACGCCGACACCGCCGCCGACACCGACTCCGGAATTTCTGCGAAACGAGCTCCTTAATGCTGTCGCGTAATTGTCAATAAACGTTGCCATTAAAAACAAAAACCTTTCGAATATCTCGTATACAGGTCATTTCTTAAGGAGATTTGGTTCCAGGATTTCAAAAACTGTCGATACCGATCTCCGAAACGACAATCCTGGACACCGATTCTGAAATATAGTTTTTGTTTCACCGTTATGTTTCACGACATGGTGACCACATGGCGTGCCTCACGAAAACAATGCTCTCGACCAGTCACGCCTGTGCAGCTCACGAACATACCTATTAAGAAAAATTTGAAAAAAAATTGGCCGCGTATCTGCGTGCTTCGCTGCAAATGTCGTCGAAAGACGATAGTCTTGTGCCGACTGCACTGCATGAGCGGCATGAGTACCACAATTTAATAGCTGGGCTAGCCGCTGGGCTCGTTTTTCGGACGTTTTCCGGGCGCGCTTAGACGGACGCCGGCGTTTCTCCGCTGAAATTTGGTCGTCGGTCTTTTCTCTGCGTTCTCTGATCATGTCTTGTAGAGTGGGTCGTATTTCATCAAGCGGCCATATATGTTTTGCCTTGCCTGAGACAGCGCTCTTCTACGATGAATCAGCCGCATCTGGCTGGCATTGATAAAACAGAAGAGGACGCCATCTACAGCGCTACCGGGGAACATCGGCTTGTGTTGAACAATGCTGCTGCCAGGTGGCAGCACCACAGCCAGCCACAGCGTCGAAGTTAAATCACTGAGCGGAGACTTGTTTTTTACACAGCAGCGCCGCGTAATAAACACTAGGATCTTTATAATTACGTATCTATAGATTTTGTTTTAAAGGAACACTGTGAATAGTACTTAGGTAGTGATGTTGTGCCTCAGGTATGCGTAATATTTGATTTTTAATTGCCCACGCTCACCCGTATGAACACATGCTTCTTGGTCAAGATTGGAGGTCGTAAGGCAGGGGGGTTAAAGTTTGGCCAGCTAGCTGAATCGTGTGACGTGCCGACAAACAGACAAACAGACAGACAACAGACAGACAGACAGATCAAAATTTCTTCGTTTAGGTATCTCAAGAAAGACTATCGTCTTTAAAAATCTCGGGCGAAGGCAGTCATGGGAGGGCCGCGGGCCGCATGCGGCCCGCGTGTTTGAGACCCCTGGTGTAGACTAAGGCCCGTATTCACAAACCAACCTCGACCTTACCTCACGTTTTCCTCAAGTGTCTGTACTCTCTACATGCGTTATAAGGCCTCAAAAATGCTAGCAGTGTTGAAGATAACAACAAGATTGGTTCATGAATACTGGCCTTTGTTCATCAAGCTCAATAAAGGCTTAAGAGCGATGAGGAAAACTCGAGGTAAGCATGAGGTTGGTTTGTGAATACGGGCCTAAGACACCTTCGCCGCAAAAAGAAGAACGTTTAAAAAACAGGGGCTAGGCTCATTTTTCTGCGTAATCTTTCACTTGCAAAAGTGCATTTACATAAGCGCGCATAGCAACCCAGCAGCTCCTGAGCGTTCCCCTTATGACTACAGGTAATTCGAGAGACAACTGCGGGCCAACTTCAGATTATAATTATAGGATCGATCGACACCTGAAAAGGAAAAGACATTTGCCGGATCCCTGTTGTAGGCACGTCTTCCAATTAAGAAGGTCCTCTGGCTTGAGTCATCGCGATGTATATCATGCATGCGGAGTCGTTACGTAAAGGTCTGACGTAGACCACGCTCTGGTGGGAAGTCAGTGCAGTTAAGGCAGCGGAACGAAATGGTAATGGACAATTCGCGAACCACGAGAACGCCCTCCCGATTGCAGTTAGCGTATGCATATAATCCCCGCACTTTTGTGGCGCCGGCTCGCTCGGGGATTCTTTGTAGCTCTCGCACCTTCTCTTTTCACTCTCTCGCTCAGCAATGCGAAAGCTGCACTGTTGGTGAAGTTGAAAGACAAAAAATCACGCTATATCCACGAAGTGAATGATGATGAGTGGGCGAAGCTCGATCGTTTTCATCCATGGCAGAATGTGTAGTCTGGAACGTGCTTATACTTCATGGTCATCAGCGTCATCGTCATCGTTATCACGTGTGGTGGGTACAATCCACTATACTGGAACGCGCTTATACTTCATCGTTATCACGTGCAGTGGGTACATTCCACTATACTGCGTCATCGTCATCTTTATCACGTGTAGTGGGTACATTCCACTATACTAGAACGCGCTTATACTTCATCGTTATCACGTGTAGTGGGTACATTCCACTATACATGCGTCATCGTCATCTTTATCACGTGGAGTGGGCACATTCCACTACACGTGGCTACCTACCTACCTACCTACTACTACTACGACAACTACAGAGGAGGGACAGACCCACACCCTAAGGAGCTTCGCCCCTAAAAAAGTCGTTCAGAAGGCAACAGCGCTGAATCGCACAACTCGACTCGGGCACTGCAAAGATGAATCTCGCGACCATCATTGGAACTTTTTTTCCGGAGTAATATGCGGTCAGAAGGTTGGGAAAAGAAAGACAGAAAAGTCACAAGATTGCTCGGAAGAGTGAATCTGCCGTTCTATCAATATAGCAAGGTACGTGATGCGAAGTACAGTTCGTGTCAAGGTTATCCAGAAATGTTCTGTGGGTGGACATTTTGACAGCGTGGCGTGTAAGAAGTCCGAGCTTTCTAACTGCCCACTTTCGACACACATCCACACTTCATTTTATGGTCGCGCATTTCTGGCACCTGCGACTCACACGGAAGCCAGGACGCTTGTGTTCTAGCGCTGGCACTGGTGTTGGTGATTCTTGAAACTGCAAGGCCTCCTTTTCGGACGCCTTTTTAGATGCGAAGCAGCTTAAGGCGAAGTTCAATCCGGTGGTGGTGGTGGTGTGCGTCCTGACCACCCTTACTGCGCATGCGCAAACCTTTTAAAAAAAATAAAATAAAAAACCTCCTCTACTCTCTCTCATCTATAGGCATCCCTCCCCGCGGCGACCACACCCTCACTGCGCATGCGCGTCCCATCCCTCTCTCCCCTCCAACGGTCCCCCCTCTGTCCTCTAGGCATCCCTCCCCGCGGCGACCACACCCTCACTGCGGATGCGCGACCACACCCGCACTGCAGCTTATCGAAGCGTTTCATTGAGTCACGTGATTTAAAGCACCGTATTTACTTGAGTTCTACCAGAACTTGTTAGCGCTGGCGATATCGTTGGCTCCTATGGACTAATTAATCATGAACGATGTCGGCAAGTATTTGCTAAATGGTGGATAACGTTGACTACAAACGGCCAAGTGTTTGCTGACGTCGGACATATCCGCTGCTTTATACCGCCATCATATTATCTACGCTTAACGACCGAGTTGCCCATCGATGCTTTGACGTCGTTCTTAACCGCACCTCCAGAAAACAGCTCGTTACGTGACGTCTACACTATACATTCGCGCGGTAACACGGCGTATATTGCAATGTACTCCATAACCAGGGGCGTAGCCAGAAATTTTTTTCGGGGGGGGGGGGGGTTCAACCATGCTTTATGTATGTTCGTGCGTGCGTTTGTATGTGTGCGTGCATATATATACGCAAGCAAAACTCAGAAATTTCGGGGGGGGGGGTTGATCCACCCCCCCCCCCCCCTTGGCTACGCCACTGCCCATAACGTACGCCAAGGCACCTGTACTGTATAGCAATGTGGTATTACCAGCGTTTTCGGCAAGCCAGGCTTCGCCCGCTCGATTCGGCGTCGCCTGCACGATAGATCACGTGGTCTCGCTACGCGCTGTGCCCGGTACTCGGCCACGCATGCGCCGTCGTTCTTGTGGGGTGAGGGGGGGGGGGCAGCGCAGGGACCCCAGTTGCGACGGCGCAACTAGGTGCGGGCGTATATCATTAATCGTGGCATGGCACATGTATGTGCATGTGACCACGCATGGCTCGCGAGTGTGTATATTTTAATTGCTATCTCAATTAAGATATACACGCGCGCACCACCGCGACAGCTATTGGCGCCGAGCTGTCGCCTTGCACAACGGAATGCATGATTAATGTAAAACCCGCGAATCTATAAACTCTACGTTTCGCAACGCCGTTGAACTTCAAGAGCGTCCGTGCGCCGCGCCGTGGAATCGTGTTGCAAACTTGAGAGTTTATCTTTCAGTGTCATTAATTCGCTTTACTTTTTTCCGTAAGTGTCTCCAAGAAGTCAGCGACGCCACTTGGCGTGCAATAGCAGAAGCACAGGTGCTACGATCAACGGGCGTGATTATGACGAGACGACCACTTAAGTACAGTTACCGCATTCTCATCTCATTTCAGCCGTCTAATTTGCTGTCTTAAACACCAACGTATGTACATGCACCGCCAGATCAGTGAACGAATTTTAGTTTTTTTTTTCTTTTTAGATGCGAAGCATCTTATGCTCGGGGCTATGTCCGTCCCGCGTCCCGCGTCCGGCCACTTTCATGAAGTAGGGAAGCACCCATTATGCGAACCAGAACACTGTAGTAATATGAAGGCCGTCAGCCACTACTCTGTCCCTCCTTCCCGCGTCCCACACCCCACAGGGCATGCGCGTTCCCTCCGCTCTCTCCTCTCCTACCCTTTCTCTCCTCTAGGAATCATCTACTCTACGGAGCGGCCCCCCGCGTCCCACACCCCCCCACAGCGCATGCGCGTCCCCTCCCCCCTCTCTCCTGTAGGAATCCTATACTCTACGGAGCGGCTCCCGCGTCCCACATCCCCACAGCACATGCGCGTCCTCTCCCCCCTCTCTCCTCTAGGGATCCTCTACTGTACGAAGCGGCTCCCGCTTCCCAAAGCGCATGCACGTCCCCTCTCTCTCCTCTCTTACGCCCCCCCCCCCCCCCCCGTTCTCTCCTCTAGGAATCCACTACGGAGCGGCGCGCACGACAGGTGGTGCGACAGCTGCATACTCCGCTGGGGGGCGCCATGGTAGTTCCGCGGTATGAAAATGACGGGGCGCGCGCGCCTCATTCTCTCTCCTATGCAGCGCCGCGATGAGTGCCCGGGCCGCTGCCGTGAAACGAGAGCGTCGATGTTTCTCCCGCTCAAGCTAACAATCTCCCCGCTGCTTCGCATCCACACATGGTTCCCTTTAGCGGGAGATGGGGAAGTTTTTTTTATACACAGTCGCGGTATAACTGAAATTGTCTCAATTATTTGCGTTCGTCGAACGGGCGCATTAGGGCTATTACGCAATACAGTTAGATTTTTCAGCCTTCATGCGTTCTTTAGGCTGTGAAGAATTTTTTTCTTTTGCGGCTTCTGTGATACTAATGCGTTTTGTGATCAAGGCTGCACATACACGTGTAAAGTCCCACCAAGAAGTCCAACGGAATGTGTTAAAATTCACTGGAGTACGTGCTCGTATGATTTACAATCTTTTCTAAGCTTCCTGAGCACACTATCCTCCGCTGGCGGACGGGTCGCAGAGAGTATACTACGCTTTTGCTGGAATTGCCGCAATGCTGAAATTGTCGCAATGAATGTGTTTCTTGCATGCGTTTAAGCTGTGCGTTTAGGCTATTGCATTTGGGCTATCTTTCTTTTCTCCTTCGTCGTCATCATCATCATCTCCTTCTCTGAGGCAACTGCGCCATGAATTTGAAATTCCGGATATTTCCTTCTCTCTTTTCCTCTCTGTTGAGAGCGATTTTCCGCTGTTGGTTTGTTTAAATTAAACAGTGTATCGGAAACGGAACGAAAACCGAAAACGATATTTTTGACCTGAACAAAAACGTAACCGAAACGTTATCTATTATTTCGTTCCGGAGTGAAACCGAATTTTTTTTTTATCATTTTTCGGTTGAAGCGGAAACTTGACAATGCGGGCCAACCGAGGTCATGCAACGTGAGCAATAACGCACATCTCAGAGTACAGTATACACTAGCGCGTACATCAGGCAGGAATTCCAAAGTAGCGATGTGTTGAAATTGGCGAAAAACGAAAACAGTGGTAACCAGAGATCTTTGTATTAGCTCAAATGGACTTTCGTGTGCCTATGACACATGAAACAAACAAACAAACAAAAAAAAACTTGCTCAGAGCAGTACACATAAAACATTTGACATAGCGTATATCGCTTCAGAAATATTTTGTACATGACATTTAACACGTAGCAGTTATTTCCCAGTTGCACTATAGCGAAATCCAGTTCAGAACTGCAACGGCTTCGACTTGACAGGCTCCATGTCGGATCGAACGGCTTCGGATATTCAACAATGAATGACCGAAGTTGCTGTGGTCAGTTCCAACGTTGCAGAAGACTAGGAACAAACTCAAGCTAATGACACCATATTTTGCTCACTTCTACATTTCGCTGTTCGTGAACGCGGAGTAGAGTTGTTAAAATGCTTGTTTATGTTTTATTATTACCTAGCCTAAAATTGCTCATTTCAAAAGTCACGGTTATTGACACCACCAGGTCAAATGCCATTACGTTTAGACGTGTGGCAGCTCGGCTGAAAAAAAAAAGTCATTCAGGTACTTAATGCCTTAACTACTGAATGTCATTTCTTGTGCCCTTGTGGCACGGGTATAAAAGCTAGGTTCGTGCTGTTCCCCGACATCAGAACATGGTATGAGCTTCTCGTCACATGCTCGCGCAACATATTTATTTATTTATTTATTTATTTATTTATTTATTTATTTATTTATTAAAACCCTCAGGGCCAATGGCATTAAAGAGGAGGAGTGGTTACAGAAAAACGACAGGAGAAAAAAAAAGCAGATAGAACATTTCAGTATAACGGCATCTAGTTATACAGTTTTAGCTAAATTAACAATACAGATAATGTGTTCACAGACAAATTATAAACAATGATAAAAAGTGCACCACGGTTACAAAACATGTGCGTAGGAAAAAGAAATCAAGTCCTGGGTAGTTACAAGCACTCGTGTTGCAAAAGCAAAGTAAAAAACAAAAAATGAGGAGAATCCGTTTATACAATATTATTTAGTGCTGCTTTAAATAAGTGAGTATCATGAATTGATGTGATGGCATCGGGAAGCCACATATCATGACGTTTGCACTGCCGCTCCGAGGCAACATGGCTCCGTTGGTGACGCACAAGCGGCCATTTTGG
>JALIZH010020453.1:0-15000 GCA_030522465.1 Rhipicephalus appendiculatus | reverse complement strand
GGCCTTGCTGTCTTCTCTATTAATTTTATTTTTTTCATAACCCGTATACGGACAGCACATACAGCATGTAGTGCGACCAGTGAGATAGCGTCTGGAAGCACTGTGAAGACTTTCAATTACCGAAGGATGAAGCGGGGTATGTGTTAGCGGCCGCCAGCAGACCTATAGCCACGCAACTCATGCTGCGCGGCCGATGCATTCTCGCAATTGCTTCGCCACTGGGCGCCGACGTTAGGGAAAGTTTTTTAAAGACGATAGTCTTTCTTGGGATACTTAAACGCAAAAATTTTGGTCTGTGTGTCTGTCCTGTCTGTTTGTCTGTCGGTAACCCGATTCAGCTTCTCGGCTAAAGTTTAACTTCTTTCTGAACGCCCAGCCATCTTGAACTGGTGTTCGCGTTCATATTTGTGAACATATTCGATCAAAAAGCAAATACTACGCATTCCTGAGGCACAACATTAACATGTAAGTGTCAGGACGTGTGTTCTTTATTAGAAAATACATAGGTACGCAATTCTAAAGACCCTAGTGTTTTTTAGGCTGTCTCAGGCAAGGCAAAACATAGTAGTACGGCCGGCACAATACTATCGTCTTTCGACGACATTTTTTTAAAGGCGAAAGCCTTGTATGCCCAATGAAATGCGATTATTCACCGCCGGGCGTCGACGCGAGTGAGGCAAAAAAAAATCAAGCGATGACGTGACCAGAACACGTCACAGATCACCGTGGCTTGTGACGTCATCATACTTCGCTATGACGTCACATGATGACGTCATCACATTATGTCATCGCTTGATCAAAGGGGGGCCGATCACGGAGGCAGTGCAAAACCACGTTAGGCGCAGAAATCTTTGGGAGGGGGCCGGGGAAGAGATTGGTTGATAGGCTGAGAAGAAAAAAGAAAATGACTTTCACCTTCGAGTTGTCTTAGGCGAATGCATAGGAGACCCTGTGAGTTTTGGTACGTTGTTCAGTTACACGAACACTAGTGAAACGAAACAAGCAGCACAAACGCGTCTGCGTTATAGTTTACGTTCACTTCTCTTTGTCTGCGCAATTTTTCGCCTCCACCGTTGCTCCCCTGTGCCCCCTCCACCCCCCCACCCCCCTCAGACACGCAGACAAACACGCGCGCGCCCGCGCACCCACAATACTTTGAAATAGCGTTACTAATCACATACAGCACTAACCACTTGCGACGGACTGATTAAACGAGTGATTTTCGCCAACTTGACGGGACTGTGTATACTCACCTCCCTAAGTCACCGTCGTCATCCACTGCTCTATCTCCTCCCCGTTCCCCTTCCCCGGTGTAGAGTAGCAGGCTGCAGCATATACTGTATCGCTCAGACCAACTTTTCTGCCTTTCTGTAAGTAAACCTCTCTCTCTCTTGATTTCTTGGACGGAATGAATGAATGAATATCCTGTATTTGCGAAAATTGAGCTAGTAGGCGAATTCGAAAGAAAAGAAAAAAACGAAAGGCAGATGTCCAACTCTACCACGGCCCCATGACAAATGCCTCCATAGCTCAGAGGTTACGGCTTTCTGCGGTAGGTCGCCGAAAGAAAGCGAAATGCGGGACGGGTAACAGAACCCGCGCCGTCTATTGTGCTTAGCAGCTCGACGCCCTATAACCGCTGAGCCACCGTGGCGTATAGACTACTTTACGGGTGGGTTTGAGTGCCGCCATATTGGGCTGTTAACCTTTGTGTTTGTATCTTAAACAGCTAAACGAACAGTGTTACGGTAGACGCATACGCATGGAAACGGTTGGGTTGGTGCCTACGATGTTTCATATGGCCTTATTAATTCACGTCGCGATACACAAAAACAAGAAAACATCGGCTTAACACCCCAAGATGGCGGCGCCCACACGCCTTCGGTAAAACTTCGGTAAAATAGTCTATAAGAACGAAGTGCTGTTCTTCTTTGCGACCGTATATACACCAAAGGTCCACTTTGCTCCAGGGTCGCGAGGCGCACACGCTTTTCTCGGAAAGCTATTCACATCCCATTGTGTTCGGCTATGTTGTCTTCTTTCGCCTTTATGCGTCTGGGTTCCTCTCCCCTCGTGGGAAGGTAACTCCATTCTCTTTCTCCTTAATTCGGCAAATCACTGGGTTTGTCGTCGTCTCGCAGCCTTGGCCACGTGCGGAGCACTGAGTAAACAGCGACGGTTGCGTCAAGTCCATTAGGAATGCGGCGGCGCTCGCTTTCAGACATCGCGTCGGAAACGTTGTTGTACACATGTACGAGCTTGTCTTCCGCGCTGTGTACACAGAGTGACCAACGCTCAGATTACGCCTCAGGATGTGGCAATTAGTGTGCTCACGCTGTACCTCCGCGTGTTTTTCCCGTCAAGGTGCCCTGGCTCGTGTTTGTCGTACAGGCGTGAGATCATGAAAGGGATAATTGACCACCACCCATTTGCAGCACGAAGCAACAAGGAAATCTATGCGGATGACCGGCAGTCGCACCCAGGACCAACGCCTTCTCAGGGTAGTCGCTCTACCATTTGAGCTAACCAGGACGCTAGCAGTTGGCAGCGCGAAGGCGCATTAGTCAACAACTTGACGGAAATGGACACAAATCAGTTCTGCGGAATGCCCGAGGACATGGGCATATAGCCGAGGGCATGGGCATCGGCAGGATTTTGTCTTGGGGGGTGCAAACCCATGTTACATCGCGGCTGCGGGTGGGGGGGAGCGCTGGTGTAGATTGGGGGGGGGGGGGGGGGGGGTCAAGTACTAGTGTGGCTTGAGGGTGACAAATGTCCTGTTTGAATTCCCATGCCAACGCCCATGGCCCAAGGAGGCCGCGGTAAAAGCTATATTGCGATAGCCTGACAACAGCAGGCTGCATTGCAGCATTTCATCAATTACCGTGATATGCGGTCCAATACATTTTTAATTGTATATTTGACAAGGTTTGAGTGCGTTGCTATGGAATGAAACTGCATGCAGCATGCCTGTACATTTTACAGGATAGAGTTGGCAGCCAATGCTGCCACTTTCTTTAACAAGAAATGGCTGCCATGACGCATTTTTCAGCTCCCAAGATCGCTTCCGGCTCTTGCAGCGCAAAACGAAGCACGGCATCCGAGATTCGGTTCCGTCTTTTTGTTTAGGGAACGCCGGCACATGGGGGAGGGGGGTAGGGTGTACGTGGCCTCTTCCTGCCTCCACTGGGAGACGACTCCGCGGGCAATAGAACAGTGACGGCAATAAAGCAAACAAAGTGCGCCGATAAGGAAGGATACCATCGGGAAGAGATCGTCAGGCGCCGAGTGCGTCGCCGCCTCCGCGGCTGGCGGGCTGCGGTGCACCCGGCATCTCGCGCGGCGTACGTTCGTCGCGCGGCGCGCTCCGGGCGACTCGAGGTATGTCTCCTTATCGAGACCCGACATCGCTCAAGCTAGGCCCCACAGCGCGACCCCCTCCCCGACGTCCTCCCCCTCCGACTTCGTCCCTTTCTCTCTTTCAACCGATTCTGCAGTACCGAGCACGCACACTTCTTCAGGAGAGACACCTCCGGAAAATGCCAGAGTTGACTTTAGGTACTTTGGGTGACTTCGGGCACCTCTCCTTCTCCTCCTCATCTCTCCAGCGGTGCTCGGGGAACGTACATTTCCCTCTCGCACATGAGTCGGTGAGAGCGGAGACGGACCCGCGTGTTTTATTTTCTTTGACTTCTTTCCGCGCTTCTTGTTTTGTTGTTTTTTGACTTCGACACGGTTATCGACAGATTTTATTGCCCGCACTGGAACGAACGAAAGAGCGAGCTCATTTTCGTCCTAAAAACGAGGAGGGGGGGGGGGGGGGTCTTGAGGTCCTCTGTGGTTCTTACACATACACGTCCACTCATTCTCCCAACCACCCCGACGACGCGACCCGTGTGAGCTGCCGCGACGAACCGTACAGGATGGAAATTGCTTGTGTCTCCCTGGAGTACCTGCCGACCGTGCACCTTTCTCGCCTCCGCCGTGCCAACGCCTCCTGGCCGCGCTAGACCTGTTGACGCGCGCGCAACCGGTGGGGGTAGGCGCCTCTCTAATGCGCCCCCCCACCCCCCTGCCTGCTTGCCCCCCCCCCCCCCCCCCACGCCCCCCCACCTCGCAACAACTTCCCCCCAGAATCCCAGGAGGAGACCAGTATGCCCCGGTTACCGCACTTAGAAAAAATAGGTAAACACCGGGACTCGTTGGGCAGAGAGAGACAACGTTGAAGCAAGAAAATGCGGTGTGTGTTTTCTCGGCCAACGAAATTCCAACGCTTCTTGACATTCTTGGGGGGCAGCGGGCCATGCCAGCGTGTTTGTCCGTGAGTGACGGAGGACGCGTCGTCGGAGAGTGGACGTCTTCTAGCGAGGTGCGCAGGACTTTGGACGAGGGACGTGTGGTCTCGGGGCAGTATAAGTCGGCCGCCGAGGCGAAGAACAAGGAGATTACGTCGCACTGATTCCAGTAGCTAGCGGATCAAACAACAATCGAAAATAACGTGCGTAAAGAATGATTGCTGTTGCTTTTTGGCGTTTAATAAAGACGAAGGGTTGTTGAAAAAAGAATCCAGGAGCACTGGGCAAGCGAAGCTTGGCGTGATCGTGCCTGACCTACCACTATTTCTTCTTTCCTTTCAATGAATGAATGAATGAATGAATCAATCAATCAATCAACCTAATTTTATTGACAAATCATAAGAAATGATCACAAACTATCTGGACCGTTAGCCTACATTGGCTAGTGGTCGGTCCATATCAGAGTACATAAGAACAGATTAGCAGATCATATATGTTTACACACATATATGTATTCACACATATATGTACACATATATACGTGTATATAGTGATGCTCCCCCCCTTACTCAATGCCCTTTAATGGGCCTGTAAGGCATTTTGAATGAATTAATAAATAAATAAATATACATATTCTTTCTTTTTCATTGCGCAGTGCTCCCTCCTAACTTTTTTTCCTTCCTCCCTGCCGGGAATGGGACCTCCATCCACGTGCTCAGCGGCGCAACACGTCAGCTGCTTCAGGCAACAACGACGGCCATGCGTTCACATTCAGGCAACAATGAAGTGTGGCAACGTGAAATGACAAGTGATCTCGATAAAAGATCAGATTTCCATATCATAAGCGGCCGATCGCCGATAAGCTATCTATCGAGAGAGGATTGATTATTGGAGAACGGCGCACGCAAATACGCATCTGACCAGCGCATCTTTGAGGGCCGAATTTATATGTATGCCGGCGCCGGTATTTAGGCACCGGGTTTTTGCGTATGACAACACCGCCGCCGAAATCTGCAACTCATAACACTATCCAATTATGTAAATAGCCTGCACCATAACATCTGATGTACACATATACTTGCATGCTCGTGAACTTATGCATATTATGTATATACATCGTCATGTACATTCTGTATAGTGATTAGTGTGTGTGTTAGTCCATAATAGCATGTGTTAGGACGTCCTGTGGACTTGGACATTTCCGCAATTACGTTTCATGTACCTTGTGCTTAGTCGATTTGTGTGTGTTAGTTACTGTCCTTGCTGTTATAGACACGGTTTTCAAGTGTTTACGTACTTCGATGGAATAAACTTATTCTAAACGCTCATAACAAGCTTTGCTTGAAAAAGGTGGTTGCCTGGAAATTCCCACGTCAGGTGAAGAAAGCGTGGCTATACAGCCTAGACGTTAAGATATAGCAATAAGGAAGTGGGAATCGAACCATGTACGTCCCTCGTTGGTGGCGTACGCTCTATACCACTTTACCAGCTGCGGTCACGAAGTGCAGGGAGAAGAAAACGTGCGCAATGCGAAACGCGTCGTGCCTGTAAGGTAGAGGGGGGGGGGGGGGGAGCCTGAGCCTCGTTGGTGAAGGAAGTATCTTTCGGAACCCGTGTGCATTTGCATGCATTGCACCGAAGGACAGAATGAGTCGTTGTACTGTACGCTGCACGTTTCCTACAAAGCAGGAAGTGGCTGACCATCGACTGCGACCTCGACTACAAGCATCGCCTCTCCCGTATGCGCCAGCAGCAATGAGGTTGGTTTCTTGGCCACTCTGCTTTGCCGTTTGTAGCTAAGAGTGGCATTCACGAAGTCATTTTCTTTTCGTAACGGAATGGCTGACAACCCCGCTTTGTGACAACTGTGGTAGCGAGGATACATTGCAACACCATCTTTTCCGACGGTCCTCGCTACAATGTGCAGAAACAAGCATTCGCAGTCGCTCATGATCGCTCGACTTGACGACAGACCAAGGGTGGTGGTGGTGAAAATATTTAATAACAAAAGAGAGGTGCGGAACCTCGTTAGAGGTCCATACAGACTAGATGGAGTCTATTCCGGGACCCCATTGGTTGAAGCCGCCGCCCTGGCTCTCTGTACCAAGGCCCGCTGGGCCTGAAGGTCTGAGCGGCGACAAAGGCATTGCTCAAATCCTTGAAGACAACAGACTTGCACCGGTGGTTATATAAACAAATAGCGGTATTGTGGCTGTGAGGAGTGTGACTGTGTGTGCGTTCCCCTCTCCCCTTTCTCACTGCCTCTAACTTTCAAAATCATCCATCACTTTCGCAAGCACCAGTTATTCTATAAACCGGTTAACATCCCCGCCTTTCCTTTCTCTCCTGTTCCTTCCTTGGCCCCGCGCATCCGATTTCTCGACCAATCACAAACCACTTTTTCCACGATGTCCAAAAAGCGCTCTCATTATGTTGAGAAGAGAAAAAATGGCAACGTTCTCTAAGGGGAAATGTCGTGTGTGCGAATAAGTGGCTACTCGTGTCATGCTCCGGCAACAGTAGCGAACATAATGATTTGCCAACAGCTAGCTAACTCTAGCCAACATTAGCAGCAGCCACGTTCAGCCGGTGCTCGCACATTATGCGTCCAAGGGTCACTCAGCGTCAGTCCATAACGTTTTCGTAGTGGAGTTCTCGTTCAATAATGACGATTGCTCTAGATTGTGTTTCTTCTTGATCGTAGTTTTATATCATATATGTCATGAGCTACATTACATCGCCCATGATACTTTTGAACCAACTACAGTTGATGTAAAAGGCTGTCATTCAGGAGAACCTAAAGGCTGCTTCTGAAAACCCAAATTTAAGTCCTAAAACCTTCAACTGTTTCTTTATATATATATTTTTATATCTGGGGGTTTAACGTCCCGAAACCACGATATGATTATGAAAGACGCCGTAGTGGAGGGCTCCGGAAATTTCGACCATCTGGTGTTTTTTAACGTGCACTGACAATGCACAGTACACGGGCCTCTACCAATTCGCCTCCATCGAAATGCGACCGCCGCGGCCGGGATCGAACCCGCAGAACCTTCAACTCTAACGTCCATTAGGTTGCCACGCCGTAAGTCTTGCAACGCACGAACAAAGCACGCTACGCGCTTATACGCACCGTTCCCTGCGGTGTGACGTCAAAACGGCGGTATTATGACGTCACGAGGATGCACGGCTGCATGCAAGTCGCGTGTCGAGAGCTGTAAGTGCAGTTGGAATGATACCTTGATAGCGCCGCGGAATATAGGTGTATTTAACAGTACTGACAATTGGGCGAGTTGGTACTGATTCATGAATGTTTCTTGCGCAACGCACACACGGACCAGAAAGATTTCTATTTCCTTCTGTCTTTCTTCGCGTCTATTTCTTTCTGCTCCGTGTGTGTGTGTTGCATAGATGTGCACGTCATGCATAGATGTATTTGCTTTTTTATTAAGTCGGAAGCCTTAGATGCCACAGCAAACGCGTAATGTGACCGTTGGCGTCAGCAAAAGTTATGCAAAAAAGGAAATCGTTACGTGATGACATCATCGTCTCGTTACAGGTCGCCAAAACTTGTGACGTCATGATGACGTCACAACGTTCCGTCACATGACATCGTCGCTTGGTCGTGATGGACCGCTCACTCAGGCAGTGCACAAGCAGGTGAGGTACAGGAAGCTTGCAATGCCTCCGATCACGGAGGCCATGCAAAGCTACGTTGGGTGCAGAAAGTTATCAGAGAGCGGGGGGGGGGGGGGGGGACGATCAATACAATCGGCTGAGAAGAACATCAATAAAAGTTCGGTTGGGCCTATTTGATACATAGCATTTAAGGCGAAAACTTTAGCGCAAACAAGACGGACCACAAAGGATAGAAGAACAAGCGCCAGAAGAACAAGTGCCAGTGCCCGTCTCTTCTATCCTTCGTGGTCCGTCTTGTTTGCGCTAAAGTTTTCGCCTTAAATGAGAAGAAATAAAAAGATGGCTTTCGTCTTCGAGTCGCCTTATGCGAATTCATGAGGGACCCGGTGACTTGTTTTATCATTGTTTTTCGTTCAGGAGCTGCTACACTTTTCCTTCGACCGCCGCCGACGTCGTCTACAACGCCGCCATTCCACCTTTATATTTTTTTACGCGCCTTTCCGGATTCATCGAGAAAGCGACCTTCTGTCGCCAATGGAAAGAGGGGGAAGACGAGTGCGCGGCTTCCTTCGAGGCAGCCGCGAAAGAAACGTAAAAGTGCGCGAGACAAGGACGTCACGGCCGCCGCGGACGGTGAGGGGTATACAACCTTCCGCCTATACTCGTACATGTCCCCCTCAATACGAAGTAAGTTCTCCCGCACTGCGATGCTGGTGCTAAGTTGATTGCACGGTGTAACAAGGCACTGTCACTGCGTCCGTTCTGCTGTGCGCATCGGAATGGCATCGCCGCAATTGCATTTCTCAGTTTTACGACCGCAACGTGCGGAGTGGCACGGGTGACGCCACGATTTAGTCGTTTCGCGCTGTTCGTATGCTTCTGCGAGTGTATAGTAAAAAAAAAAAAAAAAAAAAAAAAAAAAAAAAAATCTGGAGCCGATGCCCTATCAGGAAAAAGGCCGCAACCGGAGCTTGGCGTGTTCGCGCCTGACTTACTACTTCTGTTTCTTTCTTTCTTTCTTTCTTTCTTTCTTTCCTTGGGACGTAAAACCCCAGATATTATTAATACTGTTATTATTCATTTATTTTCTTGCTTTCTTTTCTTTTTCTTTCTTTCTTCCTTTCTTTCTCTCGCATTGCACAATGCTCCCTCCTAACTGTTTCCTTCTTCCATGGAACTTCATCCACGTACTCAGCAGAGCAACACTTAAGTTGCTACAGGCAACAACGACGGCCATGAGTTCATGTCCCGATGACGTCACAACGTTACGTCACATGACGTCGTCGCTTGGTCCTGGTGCGCCGCTCTCTCAGGCAGTGCACAACGAGGTGAGGTGCGGTATTTCTTATCTTTTTGCAGTTGTTTTAGGGGCGAAGCTCCTTAGGGCGTGGGTCTGTCCCTCCTCTGTATTTGTTGTAGTAGTAGTTGTAGTTGTAGTGGGTAGGTAGGTAGCCACGTATAGTGGAATGTACCCACTCCACGTGATAGAGATGACGATGACGCAGTATAGTGGAATGTACCCACTACACGTGATGACCATGAAGCATAAGCGCGTTCCTCTGTAGTAGTAGTAGTAGTTGTAGCAGGTAGGTAGCCACGTATAGTGGAACGTACCCACTCCACGTGATAAAGATGACGATGACGCAGTATAGTGGAATGTACCCACTACACGTGATAACGATGAAGTATAAGCGCGTTCCAGTATAGTGGAATGTACCCACTACACGTGATAACGATGACGATGACGCTGATGACCATGAAGTATAAGCGCGTTCCAGACCACACATTCTCTTTCTGCCATGGATGAAAACGATCGAGCTTCGCCCACTCATCATCATTCACTTCGTGGATATGGGGTGATTTTTTTAGCCATAATCTCACCCATGATTTCGTTGTTACTAAAATTATTTTGTGTTTTCTTCTAATGGCAATGTATAATGTATGCTTTTGTATGTCATATTGTCATTTTGACTTTTTTTGTGATTTTAACCTTATATGATTTTGTGTAAACAAATATTATTTTTCATGTGAGGCCTTCCCTGCTATAATCTCTGTAGAGATTGGCAGTATTGTTAAATAAATAAATAAATAAATAAATAAATAAATAAATAAATAAATAAATATCCATGCAACAATGAAATGTTGCAACTTGAAATGACAAGTCGCCTCGACGAAAGATCGGATTGCCGTATCGAAAACGGCTTATCGCCGACAAGCCCAGGATGGATGGAGTGAGCGTCAATTATTGGAAAACAGCTCATACAGATGCTCGCGTGACCGGCTCACATTCGAGGGGCCGCATTCCTGTACACTCGCAGGGGTTTTTCGCACACGGCGCTGATTCTCAGGAAGGTGGAAGAGATGCGGAGAGGAAGTTCTTGCGTTCCACATTAGCTGACGCGACGGAGGAAATGCATGCTTGAAGGAGTATACTGACACGAATTTTCAATATTTTGGAATTGTTGCTCTAAATCAGGGGTAGGCAACCTGCGGCTCGCGGGCCGCATGGGGCCCGCGGAGCAGTTTTATGCGGCCCCCAGCACAATATAGGAACCCCCCCCCCCCTCCTGCCTTGTCACTTCCTATCTGAAGGCCGACATGGCAGTCTTGACCTCAAATAAGGTTTTCGCTTGCACCTTTGTTTGTAAATTGCAACCTTGTGACATTCGTGCAGGAAGTAAGCATAAATTTATTACGGTTTTGTACATTATTGTCGATTCGCAAAATTTTTTCTACTTGCCCGTGTCAGTACACCTTTAAAGGGGGCCATGACACCCAATTTTTGACCATCACCCGTGTTACGTGGGTTAATCGTGGTGTATTCCCAAATAAGTGGGCGAAATTTTAGCGCATTTGGTCGAGAACTTAATTTATAATCGAATATTTCTGTAAACACGTACGCGAGCGGCCTGAGAGTCGGGCAACACTGGCGCACTCGCGAGCCGTGACGTAGCAGGCAGTTAGCTGTGCAAGCGTCTGCATTCCGGTGAACGGTATTGTTCCGGGGTCAGCTGCGCGTGAAATCGAGATATTTTAGCTGTCTTCAGTTTGGCACTGAAATTGAACGATTTGCAGCGGCTGAAACATTGGTAGATGATGACGGCTCGGCTCCTTGCCACAAATGACGTCACACGAGCCATGGCAACATGGCGGTCGCCAGACGTGGGCGGGGTTTACAGCCGGCAACTTCTAGGGCATGTTTTGCACTCAAATATTCTTTTACGGCCCACTTTTCATACCTGTATATGCATAAGCGTGCGCAGGGTTCCCCTTCAGGGGGGCGGGGGGGCGAAGGTTCGTCTAGCGCCCCCCCCTCCCTATTATGTCAATGTATGGGGCTGACTTAGCGCCCCCCCCCCTATCGCCCCCCTCCTACCTATTATGTCAATGTATGGGGCTGGCTTTGCGCCCCCCCCCTTCTCGCCCCCCACTGCCCCCCCCCCCCCCCCCCGTGCGCACGCCTATGTGTATATGCATAATAGACTACATACTCCTAATTTTCGCTGAAAACCCCAAATTGTTGGGTGACCGTGTCATGGCCCCTGGCTGTTTCTAATAGCGCCCAGAACTACTGCATCTAACTACAGTGTTGAGGTCGGCCGCCTGTTATTCTCACCCTTCTTCTTGCTTGTTCACTCACTCTCCGGTGAAAGTGAGGAGCGTAACATGGACGGGCTGGGCCGGCTCGCCGTTTAAATAGCGCCGCCGCGCCGCACTCGAGAAAAACGGCCGCGGCCGTTAAGTTCACGGCGATGGTATGTAGAGTGTGGCGGAAGGCGTTAGTGGGGAGGGGGGCGGGGACGGTAAAATAAACGCCGGGGCGAGATGGTAGGGAGGAGGTGGCGAGACGGAAGAAACGGCCCCTCGTTAATCACCGTTCGGGTGCGTACGCAAAGCGGGAAAAAAAGTTCGCCCGCGGCACGTGGGGCTGTGTCGACAATAACCGGAAGAAAAGAAAAGGAAAAAAAAAAAAAAGGACGTGGGCAAGGGGGAAGCGCGGATGCCGAAACGCATGCAAATGGCCATTGCATCAGAGGCCGAATCGGCTATTCGACCGTATACGGTGCAACTGTCCTTTCTCTTTTTTTTTCCTTTCATTTTTTTTTTTTTTGCCGAACAGACACTTCTAATCTCAAGCGGCGATTTGTTAAAGAAGTTTCTTCGGTCACCGGTTCCCGATTGCGCGACAACAACCTTAAGTGAGGTCATTGTCCTCTACGGAGCGAGTGTGGTGCCGCGACAAGCAGGGTAGAGATCCCAACAGGAGCAGTAAAATATATTCAGTGGAACGGATCCATAACATAAGAATAATAATTGTCGGCGTTCTATAGGTCCCAAGACCACGATATGATTATGAGGGGCGCCGGAGTGAAGGGCTCCGAAAATTTCGACCTCCTGGGGTTCTTTGACTTGTACCTACTATTGTAGGACCTATAGTGTTTCGCCTCCTTCGAAATGCGGCCGCCGCGGCAGGGATTCGATCCCGCGTCCTTCGGGTCAGCAGTCGAGCACCATAACAACTATAGACCACCGCGGCGGGGCCAGAAGGGAGTCATCCCTCGTCTGAAAGTACCGCATTAAGGTGCAACGTTATTTTATATTTTCAAGCGAAACTTGTGACGCCTCACAGGTGTCGGTGTTGGCGTCGTAGGTTAAACAACCGGCACCGGCGAGTGTACCGAGATGCGGCCCTCGAAGATGCGCCGGTCTCGTACTAAGAAATTACGTGTTTATGTTCGTTCCCGTATTACCACAATTTTGTGTCTTATGTATAACTGTAGTTCACCCACTTAACAAGTTCACAAAGCTCGTGAAGTTTTTACTGGACACTTCAGCCATCCTCTACGTACGTTCGTGCGTGTGTTTGTATGTGTGCGTATGCACATGCAAAATTAAAAAGACCCCCCCCTCCCCCACCACCCCTGGTGGCTACGCCAATAGTGCTGGGCTTACTGATTTGGTGTCATTATGCGCTGTTATCTGGCGTGCTATCGCTCACGATAGCACGCCAGATAATTCTGTCATCCAGGTTCGCGAACACTTCCGGGTCGATATTGCGTGCCCCGGCCGACGGCGAGACATTCAGATTAATCCGAGAACTCCGGTATACTTTCGCAGATTAAGGTAAGCGAAACCAGTCGGGTCCCTTCTTTACGTCCGCGTGGCACGGCACGGATGTGACAGCAGCCTGCTAACGATTTGCCAACGTGCATAGGGCGCCGAAGTAGCGGCCGCGCATTTTCCATGTATTTATTTTGACAGCGGAGCCATATCGGTCCCGAAACTCGCAACGAAAAGTGGTCGAAAACCTAGTGTCACAAACATCAACGCGCTATAGTTACGATTGAAGCGCTACTATAGCTGAGGTGGGGACAAATAACCAAAAACAAAAGCTCAGTGAAATTTTTTACTCCATCATTCTTAATTTTGAACACGCCAAAGTAAGCTCAAAATATACTTTAGGATTTTATGGCACTTCGCAAAGTAGCTGACTGTCTATTTTTTTTTTTTTGGAGTGACAGAAATGGATGAAAGGGGAAGAGGGGCGGGGGGGGGGGCGGGGGGGGGGGGACGGGACGTGTGCAGGCATTCTGCTAATGTGGGCTTGTGTTTATTTCGACGCATTGTTGGCATTGTCGGGTCGACGAGCGATGCCTCGTCGACCCGACGAGGCATCCAAACCTGCGGATCGACCGCAGGTTCGGATCCTGCCGGTGGCAAGTTATCTTTTCGTCCACTTTCTTTCTTCACATTTACATTACAATTACTTCTAATAACGTCCCCTATACTTTCCCTGGCATCATTGTCTCTTAGTTCTCATTAATAATGTGTTTAAACAAGCAAACGAGCCCTTAAGTTCACGCTTCTTTCCTTAATTACCTACAGTTGTTTATACCTCGTTTCGGTGTTTGGCGGTGGGTTTAGTGTCTCGAAGCGCCGAGGTGGGCGGGGCTTGGATAGCGGGCGATAAGGAACAGCGTTGATGCAGAGCTGATCGAAGCGTTCTAAGCACGATGCGGACGGAGCACGCGTATTTTGTAACACGCCGCGCGGTTGCCCCAAATACTTCTCCGCCACGACGCTGCAGGCTTCTCTCTCTTATTGGTGCAACGCATTGCGGCGACCCACGATAGCGCGCGTTGTAGCGACCGTGCCACTTCTGCGTGTGCCTTGCCCGTCCTCGGGGGCCTCGCAGTGCTTCTATGCCGGCTGAGGCCATTCCAGCGGTTAATCGGAACACACGTCTGGCAGTTAAAACGCCACGCAGGGTATCGTTTGCCTTGAGACGGTTGCACCAAGCGCGCCGTATCGGCGCACGCCATGGACGAAGCGAAACGTCTGCTACGTGTACTACGTATTTGTGAGACGAAATGGAAGCCAAGAAGAGTCGCTTCGGCTATGGCTGCGTTCCATTTCCTGGGGGTGCTATTTCTGGAAATCGTCAAATTCCGCCATGTTGTCAGATTCCGGCGTTGATCAACTCTGATTGGCCCAGAGAGCTGCCATGGCCTCTATCATTCGCTTAAAACGCTGCCGCCATTATTGGTGCATTTACGAAATCTGACAATATGGCGGATTTTGACAGTGTCCAGAACATAGGTCGGCGAACTCACTCATGAGTCGACTCACTCGCACTCACTCAGACTCAGATTGAGCCGTGAGTCTGAGTCTGAGTGAGTCCGGGTGAGTAATATATCTTGGCGAGATTGAGTCCGAGTGAGTCCGGTTGAAGAAAATTTTCGTGAATGTGAGTCCGGCTCAGGAACATTTTGGTGAGTCTGAGACCGAGTGAGCCCAAAGCGCAAAATATACTTCATGAGTGAGCCTGAGCGAGTTCCAAAGTTTTGCCGACCTATGGTCCAGAATATCACCCCTGAGCAGCATCGCAGACAGTCTACGTTGACAGCTTAGAACACAGCCCCGAACCTCAATTGTCTCATTGATGGAAGCGGCGTCTGCATGACGTCTGCGGGACATGACGCCAAGTGACGGCTGCAGTTTAGATACATGTCTTGTTTAGATACATGTTCATTACGTGTATTTTCGTTGTTGTTTTTGGAGAGTT